>JANRMR010188935.1:0-17837 GCA_025434825.1 Bergia sp. 'catenularis'
GGCAATCAGCACCTACCCACTACTTAACTGACAAATATTGATGTAAACTGTCAAATTTGAGGTGAAATAAATTTCTTCTTGTTGTTGTTGCTAGTTACAGAGTTCCGAGATATTCAGATATAGCCAAAAATTCAAAGGAAACCATTTGTCAAGAGAAGACTATGTCATATCCAACAAACCATTTATTACAAGATAAAATATTTTTAGAAGTGTCCTAAAGTTAATGATCTCGAAATTAGGTTATTTCTAAAAGTGAACAACTTGGCGGCAAGCAAGACGAAATTTTCTCGTAAAGATAATCAATAGTTTTCCAACCCAGTTCAATTATTACATAATCAATAATTTTCTCAAAAGAGGAGAAAATTCGATACCACTATGAAAGTCGTGTACCATGTACCAGAGCTTCTTGTAAAAATTGGTGAGTTACGCAAGCATTTGTTCTAGAGTATTAGTTTTCCTGTCTTTCATTTAGAATTTTTGTAATTATTTTCTTATCCAAAATAATTACTTGTTGAATAATTCTACGCCGAACTATTAGTGCTTCCAAAACAATTGTACTAAACAAACCGTCAGTTATGAAATGCTTTGCTATTTTAAGTTAGCTATACAGGTTCGCCTGCTATTCTGTAAATCACAGTGATTGTGGTGGAATGTCTACATATGATTCAAAATCTTACGGACAAATAGTAAGAAGTGTTGTGGAGCTACAGATTTATAATGTTTTGTACCAAACGTTATACTACGAGATAAACTGTATCGTGTATAAATTGCATGTCAGTTAATTAATGTAAAGGAAGCAGCTGAATTGTGTTGCCGGTTCATCTGAAGATAGCAATTGCAAGGGAGTGGCTGGGTGCAATTATTATTCATTATAGAAATATCTTTTTTAGGCCATCCCAATTTTTATCCGTTTTGACTTACACTTCTTAGAAGGATTTTTTTAAAAAAAAATTCGGAAAACTGCAAACTAATGAGAGATGTTGTTTAGCATGAAATGATCATCCGGTTTTTATCAATCATTCAGTCAAGTGTCATTTCTGAGAGATCGCTTTTGATCGTCGACTTTTAACAGTAACATGAACTCCGCTTTAACGTTTCTATTTCAAATGCTAGTATTACATACAACCTTCGAAGTTTGTGACGTAACCGCTACATTTCAGCACAATTTAATGGTTTATTTCCAATAGGAGTACCAGCCTAGCATAAGCAACCGACCTGCCTAAGCAATATTTAAGACAAACATGAGATTTCGTTTGGCTTTTTCTCTACGACAATGAGGACCCATGGCCTATTAGGGTAAGTTGATATGTATCAATATGTATGTTGTCTGTGCTGTTGTGAATTGTAATAAAATTCTAATGTAATACCGGCTGTTGTGAATTGTGATCAAATTGTAGTGAACTGTAATACTTGTCGTGAATTGTAACAACGTTGTTGTGAATTGTAATAACTTACCTGTTGAAAATTGTAATAAGTCCTTGTCACAAATTGTAATAAGTCGAGCTGCCGTGAAATGTAATCAGTAATGAATGTAATAACAGTTACGTGTTGTGATTTGTATTAAGACCTTGCCCTAAGCTGTAGTAAATTGCGCTGTTGAGAGAAATGCAGTAAAGGTTGTCATGAATTGTAATAACTTGATTCGAAACAAAACAGTGTTGTTCCGCTCGGCTCGCTAACTTTCCCAGGAGTTATTGCGAAGAATTTAGGCTTGGAACAAACGACTATGAAAATATTTATAATTCATCAGGTAAAAAAAGAAGTTCACCGAGTCTTATGACAGCTTTTAATTAACACTTCACTGGCCGAGTCATTCTCGCTAATATTAACAAGATGTTCAAAAGGACTCCTCCCAGTGTCTGGAAAACTGTAGATTCGTTTTCAGTTTCATCTAACGGTCTTTGTGCAGGAAATAACGGGCCTCTGTTTCAACTCTCTTCATTGTTCTCTTCTTCGTTTGTAGCTTCAAGAGACCGCTATCATAAAACGGCAAGAAGATTTTTTTTACGGACAACAAACTCCTGGGAGTAAGCAGTGGTTTTTCTAATGACACTTCTATGCAGCTGTTGAACTTGTTAATTCTGGGTAACTTGAATTCAATCCCGATTATTAAATTACACACTTTTTTTTGTAAGAATATAGTTATAAGAATATCGAAGCGCAAATTTGCCAAAATTTAAGAATAATTTAAGAATAGAGCCCAGGCTCAATTCCACAAATATGTTTTCTTATCTGATACTCAATAAATCACGATCACGTGTGCACGCAACTGCACATTGAGCTCTCTCTGTATTAGAATATTCATATTAGACGTTTGTAACCGTTTAGAACCCGCTATACAAATGATAGACATAAACGGAGACACGAGTTATATTTTCGGCAGAATTGGTGTCATTTCATCTGCGTGTTTCAATCTTTCATTTGCATATGCACATGCTCCATGCCAAGCCTCCTATTCATTGTCTTCTCAGGTTATTTTCAATAATATGGAAGGTCTATTTTAAGAATAATTTAAGAATATATTTAGGATCAAATCTGAATTTTTTTTAAGAATATCGAAGCTCGGCAAATAATATGGTATTCTTACAAACAAAAAAGTTTATATTTCCGCCAATGCTTTCGAATGCAGACTTTTGTAGTTTCGTGCGAAAGGTGACTGCCAGTTTAAATGCAAAGTGCAGAGAAGGTAGCGCGTGCCTTTCTGCGTCTGTCTCAAGTCTGCTTAAGTAATTTTTTGAGGTATGCACACTTCATTCTTGTGTTAACCGACCTATTATCCAGTAGAACATTTAGAAGTGTTATCAGTTCTATTCCATCTTTTGTAGTTCTTAGTTAAGACAAAAAATGCCTATCGTAGCTAGTACGAAAATTGAAACAGTTAATGAGTTATGCACATTGTAAAACAATATGTTGATTATCAGGATTTGGAATAAAGTTAACTTTAACTGTTTGGAAGACACAAGATAATTTTCGTGTACTGTGTTTAAGAAAATGAACTAGCTCCCCGTGATTTGAAAAATGGCCAAACCCTAATTTTTCAGTTAAAGCAGTTGCCGGGTCTTCTATGACTTAATGTTTGAAATTAGAGAAAAGTGTAAGCGAGTTTATTTTTTACGCAATCAGGGAACCAGTTTCATAACGCACTTATTTTATTTATGGTCGGATTTTACGTAAAAGGAGGTAGGTGTTTATCACGCCCTTGGAACAGAATTTGAAACTTCTTAATATCATCGTGACTTGATGTGAATATTAACTGAATAAATAGCAGTACCTTTAGGCTTGTTTCAAACGTCGTACTACAGTCGAATTTAATTCAGTCGAACTTAATTGAACCAGTAAAACTTGGCTGCAAACCCACTTTCAAAACGAAATTTAGAAGTCTGAAGAGTTTATTTCGTATAACTGTTAAATCACTTCCGATAAATTAAGTTGATTGGACTTTTACAATTCATTTTAGACGAACATTTGCTACCAAGTTTAACAGCTTCGATTAAGTTCGAGTGAATTCAATTCGACTGTAGCACGACGTTTGAAACAGGCCTTAAGATTTTCATTTACATTTTTAGCGATAAATTTTTTCATCATTAACAAGAATTGTCAGAAAAGGCTCTTTTCACGTAATCAAACCTTTTTAATTGTTATTGTCCTCATCGACAAATGCCAAACAAAAGCTAACTGTTGCCTTGGAAACATAGCAAAGCATAGCAAAGCAAAGAAAGACAAGGCAAATAGATTTAAAATAATTCCTTAAACCCAAATTCTTAATAATAAAAACAACAAAAACGACTTCTGTTGTAATAAGTGGAGTAATAAAAGTTATTTATCGAATGAGGTTTAGAGGATTTACTTCATGAATCTTACTGAGTTTTAGTTGCAATACACAGAACACCTGGTGAAACAAATTGCAAATTGCCAAATTACGTGCAAGTACTTATTCTTGACCTCTGATAAAATCTTCGGCTTGATTGGACACTTACCTTACTTTCCTTTGGTACTGACCAAAATACTCCGGCTTTTTTTTTTTATCTTGATGTATAAATCTGGATGTCACATTCAGCACGCTCTCGACGAGTTAACTACGCGTTGTCACTTTGCAAGCTAAAGCAGTCGGTGAGTTGCTCAAGTAAATTGTAGATTTGTGGAAATTGGATCGGATGAATAAATCAGTGATAGAAATCTCTTCTCATTTCTATTAACACAGGTAACATTTCTCACTCAACAATGTTCATTGCTGTCTTTGTTTTGCGAGAGTCATGTAAAATGTCTTAGATATTGTTGAAGACTAAAACTGGTCGTAAATTATTGATAACCCGATATCGCAGTTTTGTATAACATTGTTACACAATCTGCCAACAGATTAATCTTTTATAATGATAATCGTGCCACCTGACTTGAACGGAAGCGAAGTCTGTAGATCGTTTTTATATAAAAATTGTCCAAGAAAAACTGATACTTTAAATTTGGGGTAAAGAGAATGGAAAATAATACAAACTGTCGGAATTCTGGAGCAATAGAGTAATTCGTAACTCATCTGTTGGACAAAATAAAATTCCAAAAACTTACTATAATTAGTTTCTGTGGCGGCCATGTTGGTATACCAAGATGGCAGCAATCTACAAATAACGCTATCTTTTCGGCCAATCAAAATTATTGGGTTAGCTTAAAAACAGTTATATGTATCAATTTCAAAGGTTTATCAAGACAAGCAGTTTCAAATTCGTGAAATTATATGGATACTATTGAGACAGAGTGTCAAAGAAATTCGAAGTATTTCAAAGTTAAAAAACGATTCATCATATTAAAAAGAAGTTAAATCTTATATTATTGTTATTCTTAATATTATTAACAATAGTAATAAAAATATTTTAATATAATTTTATAAACAATTTGATTTCAGCACTTCACAGTTAAATACAGAAAACACACCCTTAGTTATCACAGGCTTAATTCATTGTACAAACTTTACTAAGCAACGAGTTGAGATCTCTATTCACGCTACTTTTAGCATGTTTTAAGACAGATTGTAACGATGTAGAGGAACTTTTATAAATATCTAGCAGTTAGGTGCCAAATTGTAATTTATTAATTGTTTATATATTTTGAATGAACCTTTTTTCTCTTATTATTATTGCCGGTATATTAAACGAAATTCTTAAACTTAGTTGCAGTGTATATAAATTGTCCCCGATTAGTAACTTGTGTTTAGCAAGAAAATAAAGTTATTATTGTTATTTAAAATGTAATTCGCCTGAATCAGAACAAACCAATATAGAGATGTTCGAAAACCCCTGCTGATCAAACACGGGGCGTCGTTGTTCCCTTTGTCTGACAAAATTGGCAAGCAACACTCTACACAAAAATAACTCTAAATTATGGGACATTGTTTTTCACAAGCCTGACTTCACCTCTATAGAAAAAACTCACCAAATAAACTGACATCACCCCCCACCCCCCTTCCCCCGGCCCCCCCCCCCCCTCCCCGGGAATGTGTTGTTCGCGACAGTACAGGCAAAACTTAGAAATTATATACCGAACAATCCTCATTCAGTTACACTGACTAGTTTGAAAAAGGAGGTGGTTAAGGCAGTGTTTATGTTTGTGGTTAGGCGCTGTTGTGAAATACAAAGGCGACATGTTGGTGTGAGGAAGGTGGCAACATGTTAACCTTGAGTAAAAATAACATTTTCGGTCCAGTTGTTTAGGGAATGAATAATTTCATTCATCGGATAAATTCCTATCCAGCGAATAAAATACAAAAACATGTAACAAAGAAACTGGACGAGTTTCATAACCAGTTTGCCCAATTAACTATGTCCTTAATAAACATCAAGCAGCAGAGAATGGTATCTTAGTTATCAATTATCGAAAATATGTTTTCGGGTGAAAAAGAAAAAAGTATTTGTTTGAAACAACAGATGAGAACAGAGCAAAGAGAAATGAGACAGTTTTAACAATTAAATTTGTTCTGGAAATGAGGAACAACACTATCACCGCTATTGTTAACACCAAAATATAGTTGGCTCCAGATTTTTCCAGTCCCAGATTTTTCCAGCCCTAGGTTTTCTCAGGCCCAGACTTTCAGCCCCAGATTTTTGTTTGCCCCAGATTTTTTTAAATTCAAATAACTTGTTAAAGTAATATCGCCGACACACATGGAAGCTGTTACATTACCAGCACACAATAAGTAATCAAAACTCAATGCAAATTTCATGAAATCTGTCTAACCCTAATCACGCGCGCCAGTCAGGATTGAAACTGGCACTATTTGACTTCCTACCCTCCACTAATTACAGCACAAGGTTACCCATTCACAGTACAGCATCTGCAAAAGTACCAAAATGGCGCGAAAATGGCACAATTTGGACATTTTGGGACTTCAAACCTTAATCACGCCTGTCAAGAACTTTTACTCTTATTGAAACTGGTACCATTTGAGTTCCCACCCTCCCCCAGCTACAGCACAAGGTTAGCCAATCACAGCACAGCATCTGCTAAAGTACCAAAATGGGGCGAAAATGACACAATTTGAACATTTTGGGGCTTCAAACCTTAGCTAAGTTAGAATCCAGATCAAGATCTTTGCACTTTGTACTTTGGTAGATGCTGTGCTGTGATTGGCTAACCTTGTGCTGTAATTGGGGAGGGCAGGGGGTCAAATGGTACCAGTTTCAACTAGTCTGAAAGATCCTGACTGGCGTGATTAGGGTTTGAAAGTTCAATAGCCTTTCTGTGATGATTGAGCTAGAAAAGACAGATTTCATGAAATTTACATTGAGTTTTGATTAGCTATTGTGTGCTGGTAATGTAATAGCTTCCATGTGTGTCGGCGATATTATTTTAACAAGTTATTTCAATTAAAAAAAAACTAAGAAAAATCTGGGGCTGTAAAATCTGGGGCCAACTATATTTGGTACCTCCACTTCCGGGAATAATTGTTAATTATTCACCCAAACTAGCGCAACTGAAAGTTGTGTTATCGGCACTCGCAAACCAGCATAAATTCGTATTTTTCTAGCTTATTTCATGTTTTTTGTATTAATAGCATGTTCGACTTTCTGATCGATAGATTGCATTTGGAACGTTAAAAGGATTTCAACATAACTTCTGTCGTTAATTAACTGCTTCGTACATGGTATTTTATCTATATTAATGTAACAAACAGAACTTCGCTCACTTGTGAGAGATATTGTCGACACTTGAAGATAAAATCGTATCTCCGCGCGCCCATGTAATATCCTCTATATATATTTGGTAAAAGTGACACACGAGTGCGAAGTCACTTTCATCAAATTTGAGTGATATTTTTTACTAATCTTCGAGAACCAAGATAATATGTATGTTTCCTGTTAATAGTACACCAACAAAAAACATTGACTTCAGCAAAGGGCATGTGGTCACGTATATGGAGATCGATAACACTGACCAAACAAAAGTAAATTGTGAATCGAGTACTTTCTTCAATATTATTTTGAAAGCAAACTTCAGTTATACTACATTCAGGATTGCAACATAAAAAATAACCCTATCAAACAATTGGTGCATAACAACAAAATCTATTTGTTTCAAGTCAATTTACACAACTCCGAGTTCTTGTCCGATGCTCCACAAAACGTGTTTGACCGAAGTGTTTTCGTCAGGTATATCTATTGTCTATCAAATTGTTCAGCTAAGTTCCTGCTTTCGCCCTCTTCGCCAAATTTCCCGTAATGCCGTATTAAAGAGTTTTGCAGGTAAAGACAACGTCGAATGATGAAGTACAAATCAGCTTGTTTGTCAGCCCACTTAAAGTTAAAGATTTGACAAGAATCGATTTCAATTGCTTGAAGGACGGTGCAAAGAATGATTTCTGTCGGTCTGTAAATCTTCAACAAAAATGCTATATTACGTCATAGAATTTTCGTTTACACTAAGTCTTTTTTGAAGCTATAGACACTTACATGTTTCTTGGAGATTATGTTTAAAGATTTTATGCAAACAGTTGGCAAGATGCATGCTGGATGCAAACGGAGCTTGCGTATAGCTAAACCACACGGGCGCGGGAAAAGAGCAATGTCGACTGTCAAAGACACTACAACTTTTGGCGGCATTTTGCAGTACACTCTTTTTTATATAAAAACGTCTAATTTTGGGGCTGAGGCTGGATATTCTTAATTATTTTTAAGGATTTCAACCTTAAATGTTCTTAAAATGTTCTTATTTTTTTAGTATTGGGCACATACTTAAATTTTTATTTCTCATTCACACAAGCTAACCCAAAGTGAAAATATAACCGTTTGTAACTGCGCGATGTTGCATGAGCAAAAGGCATTATTTTACAGTTTAACAACAAATTATCTCAACTGAATACAGTATGTAAAATAAATGTTCTCTACGTATTCCCAGCCTCAGCATGTTCTTAGCATGTTCTTAAATTTTGGAATTTTCTCAGCCTCAACGTTCTTATAAAAAAGGTTCTTATATATAAAAAAATAGTGTATGCGTTTTCATAATAAATGTGGAAGTGTCAAGTGAGTAAAAACAGGTAGAGAAAACAATCGTGGTATTCTCTCAGGTTCCTGATGGCAGTGCCTTTTAAATTTTAATTATGCATGTGTCATTAAGAATTAGATGCACGGTATTAAGGGAAAATTCACAGTCAAGCAACGAGTCAAAAGTCATTATTTTTTGTATAAGTGGTATTGAATAGAAGAAAAATTTCATGAGAAGCAAAGCGTACACAGCTCTGCGTTTGATGTTTTGCCGTCGCTCCGAGCCCCGGGCTACGAATCAGCAGCTGACTGGCAAATTTGGGTTTTACTTCTTCTTAAAAGCGTTTTCGAAAGTCCTTCATTTGTGCAATTTGTGCCAACAGTTTAGTTAGCCGGTTTCCAAAACGAAAGTTGAAAATCTGGCGAAAAGAAAAACATAACCTATCGAGAACAAATCTATATATTATATACACAATAAAAATTATAATGTATTTTCAAAATGCTGGCGCCTTATGAAAACTGAAAATTAAGTTTGCTTTGCATAAAAAAGTTATGCTTTGTATAACTGAGCCCCAAGAAAACGCAACTTCTTTGAAAGCTTTTTCTGTTCTACTTGGTAAATGATAATTATACGGTCACAATCTTCAGTAGCATTACCAGTTGATGTGATGAATTATTACATAAGTCAGCTTATATTTTCATACCAAAATCGCCAGTTACCGCTAAAATAAATTTTCCTAAAATGATCCGTAAAGGCAAAGATTATCATGAATACAAAACACGAACTACTACACATTATATAACACATTTCTGCGGCACGAACATAAAAAATTACATACAAAATAACATACCGAACTCTATTCCAAGAACCTATATTATGAAATTCCGGCTTCCATCATTATCACGACATTAAACACGCAAAACAGCTTAAATAAACCGTTTTCAATGTTCAATTAATAACCAACCACTTAGGTCCTTAGGTTCTTATACTCCTATTGTAGTTTTCACTAATACTGGGAGTGGCTGAGACTGACCACTCCATATAAAATATCAGAATCAGTCCACTTATTGATAAGTAATCAGCCTGTCTCTTCAAGCTTACCTGACGTAAAGCCTTGATAACGTTTTGCAAAAATTTGCATTATATTTGAACCCAAGAGCTGCACCTTACCAACAATCCTCGTAAATGGTTTCTAGAGGATACCTTACCACAACAATATAGTTTTCATTTCCACTAACGTCTTGTGTGGTCAATGAACAAGTTAATGACCGTAGAGTGGTTTCACTCAACCCATGAAATAGGTTCTAGAACGCTAAACTTTGTTTTGTTTGATTCAATTTAATTGATATTTACTTTTAGAGACTGTCTTATGAGTTTAGTGAAATTCCTCTTACTATGTCCGGGTAGTTTTTGAGGGAAAAAGTTATTTGAAGAGTTGTTGTAAGTTTTAATAAACTGACCTCTCAAGGTTTTAGAAAACAGTATCGTGGGTTTCTCGACACGCATCGGCTTCCGCCAAGCTTACGAGGCGTATGTTCATGTCAAGACCTTATTATTAGTTTCTCAAATGATAGCAGTTGAGCAAACAAACTGTCTACAACTAACCCGCTCCAGCGTGTATTTGCTTTTGTACTGTTTCTCTGCAACTGAAAACTGAGTCGCAGTGTAATTGTAAAAACTTTAAAAGTTTTGTTTCCTCTTGACAGGATGGTCATACATTCAAAAGAATGGGTTGTAAATATTTAAACAATGGAGAACCCCTGCAAAACCAACCAACTGATAGTTGAACATATTGATAAATGTTCATATCATCCGGCGTTGTGATCATCGACAAACATATCACTATGAAATCGCATATCCAAAAAAAATTAATTAGTAGCCAACAACTCCGTGTTAAAATACCAAAATCAATCCATTTACCGTATTTATTCGATTAAACGCCGCCCTCGAATAAACGCCGCACTTGACAGCAAAAATACTAATAAACGCCGCCCTTGAATAGACGCCGCATCCACAATGAACCAGATACAAATCCTTTTGAATGTACCAGTTCTGATGTCAAGGAAGTATATCCGACATTACAGCTTTTGGACTTGGATCACGAAGAGGATAGTGACATTGAAATTGAGTGAACTTTATTCTGTGACATGTACCGCAATCGTATTAAAATGCAAAGTGAGAACGATACAGTAAATGACATTTCAGACAAATATAAGTCCCCCGAATATAAGCCATTAACAAGTGCTTTTGAAAGCTACAAACCCATGTGCTTATATTCGGACGTTTACGGTATTTAGCGAATTACAAAAATTTGAATGCCTCTGGGCCCTTATTTCAGCCGGTATATTGTTAATGCCCTTTACAGTGCGGGGAAAGAAGCTATATAGTTAATAATCATGACTTGCCTCTGATTAACTAAATCGGTTTTGCTAAAGTATCTTGTTGTCACTCAGCTCGAACTAAACGTTGATAATCTTTGGTATAGGCAATACATTGCGATTATGTACTGCTAAAATAAAATGTATTTACACGATGTATTTGTATATTGTGTCAGAAGTGTTGAAATTGAGAGTTAACATGATTTTTTGCCAGTATATTTTATACTAAACCCTACATTTTTCAGCTGTATGTCCAGACAGTAGTTTTACAAAGTTCCAGAAATGCAATTAAATACATATTTCTTGGATAGCTGAATGTAGTGATAAGAAAAGAAACAAAGAACTGTTTTTCTTCAATGACCTGATATTGTGCTACTAATTTTCGCAGAACGATATACCAAATATTAGGCAGAAGATAATGCTGGAACTTTTGCAAAAAAAACTAAAGGAATGACGTCTATAAATTACTGAGGTAACAGAATCGCGTCAGACTGACAGAGGGATGATATTTGAATAAATCATCAAATAACCAGTGTAAGAAAACTGTCGGAGTGCACTTTTGCTACACCGGAACAGTTGAGATTGCAACATTATAACTACAACCTCATATCTGCTAGCACATAGAACTGAGTTTACGGTGCACAAACCCGTAAATGGTGCACCACCACGTGCAAGTTGTTTTTACTTAGAGCGTAAAATGGAAAAAGCCAAACCAGAATAGTACTTGAATCTGCGTTAAAAACGTTGCCGATTTTGGCGAAAATTGTGGCCTTCTTTCTTTTTATAATTTTATAAATGATCTAGAAATGCTGCGTAGGCCAAATTTATACAATTAACACGATTTGGCATAGTGACCAGCTAATTAAAAGCTACTGGATTTATGCAAAGTGGTATAACTTATAACATCTAAAATCGTTTCCATATCAATTCAGATAATGACAAAACTTGTCATGAACGAATTTTTCTGAAAATGGGTAATCGTGCAAATACAAATGGTGTTGCCAATTATATGTCGCCTGTCTAAAATTGCAATAGATTTAAACGCTTCATCACATGCAGCTTTTAGGCATGATTAAAAGCTTTTCAATAAAAAAAAATGCTGAAATTTATAATGTGGTTTTTGGCAGCATCATAACAACTCATCACACCCTGTGCTGTGATCTGAAATTCTTTTGCTGTAATTCTACGACAATAAGAAGTAAAATATAGCAATTTCCAATTCAAGCGAAGAAGCTCGAAAATATGGTATTTCTGCGGCATTTTAGCAACTTGGTAAATGCTGAGCAGCAATTGGCTATATTTGTACTTTGATACTGTGACAGTGGTATAAGTGCCACGCGGTATAAGTTTGACTTTTTTTTGTTTAAAGTTTCTGAAAAGCAAGATAAAGCTCTAAAATTCAAAAACATTGAAAATGTGGAATTTTTCTGGCATTTTAGTAACTAAGCAAATGCTGTGCTATGACTAACTGATGACGTGCTGTGGTAGGTAACTTGGTATAATATTTATTATATTCAAACGTTCTTATTGTGTAATTAAGCTTTGAAATAACACCGCAAAATTCTGTGAAATCATAAAGTGCTGCAATGCTGTGAAAATTAGAAGCCCCTATTAACCAGTTTCAATTGATTTGAAACTGAAAGTTTGCCATTTTGCGCTATTTTGGTAAATTAGCAAATTCTGTTCTGAGAGTTGGCTAAACTTGTACTGCGCGGTAGGCAATCATTTGGTACCAGTTTCATATAGTTTGAAACTTCCTGACAGGCGTGATTGAGGTTTGAAATCCTAAAATGTTCAAATTATGCCATTTTGGTACTTCAGCAAATGCTGTGCTGTAATTGGCTAACCTTGTGCTATAATTAGGGGAGGGAAGGAAGTCAAATAGCATCATTTTCAGCAAAACTGAAAGTCCCTGACTGGCGTGATTAAGGTTTGATATAGCAAAATGTTCAAAAGTATCTTTGAAAATTGGGGACAGCCATAATGAAGCTTGAGATTTATAAACAATTAAATTATCATATAAATGCGGAAAGTTATCTTGGAAAAGCTGTGCTGTGACTGATTGTTCCTTTGCCAAGATTCTGCGACATTTTCATCTCACGTGGCACAAATATTAGTGAATTTAAACGTTGCTAATAGCATAATTAAGCTTTTAAAATCCTATAAAGGTTTCAAAACTTTTTAGTTGGTATTAGTGTGCTACGATTAGCTTTTGCTGTGCTGCAACTGTGTGACAGATGTCACGTCAATTTCTTTAAGCCTTCTTTAACTAGGTCTAGAGGGCATGACTAAATAATATAGGCCAAAAATGTTGACAACTTAGCATTTTTCCAGAATTTTAGAAACGCGACAACAGCTGTGCTGTGATTGGCTGATGTTATACTTGTAGGTAACGTGGTGCAATCTGTATTAAAACTAAACGTTTCTCATTGGCGTGATTAAACCTTCAAGTAAATGAAAAAAGCATTTATAAACTCGCAAACGCTGTGCTTTGATTGGCTATAATTACACTGTGATGCTGTGACAATTATATGTGACGCTGTACAAATTTCTATATTTTTAAACGTTTCTGCTAGGTGTTGAGGCTTGAAGTTCCAAAATGTTGAAAAGGTCCTCAATATCGCGCAATCTTAACAGATACACGGTTGTTATTGACTAACCATGCTGTAATCATGTGAGGGTATGAAGTCATTTGGTACCAATTTCAATTAGTTAGAAGTTTGAAATCCCAAAACGTTAAAAATGTGCCTATTTCGCGCCATTTTGATAATTTGGCAGAAGCTGTGCTATGACTGGCTAGCCATGTGCTGTAATCATCTCAGGGAAGGTAGTTTGTACCAGTTTCCTATAGTTTGAAAGTTCCTGAAAAGCGCGATAATATTTAAAGTACAAAAATGTTCAAATTGTGCCATTTTCGCGCCATTTCGGTACATTGGCAGATGCTGTGCTGTGATTAGCTAACCTTGTGCTGTAATTAGGCGAGGATAGGAAGTCAAATGGTACCAGTTTCAAGAAGAGTGAAAATTGCCGACAGGCGTGACTAAAGTTTGAAATCCCAAAATGTTCAAATTGTGCCATTTTGACGCCATTTTAATACTTTGGCAGATGCTGTGATATGATTGGACAACCTTGTGCTGTAATTAGGGGAGGGTAGGAAGTCAAATGGTACCTGTTTCAAAAAGAGTGAAAGTTCTTGTCAGACGTGATTAAGGTTTAAAATCCCCAAATATTCAAATTGTGCCATTTTCACGCCATTTTGGTACTTTAGCAGGTGATGTGCTGTGGTTGGCTAACCCTGTGCTGTAATGTTTGTGTGACGATTGAGCTAGAAAAGACAGATTTCATGAAATTTGGGATGAGTTTTGATTAGTGATTGTGTGCTGGTAATGTAACAGTTTCCATGTGTATCAGTGATATCACTTTAACAAGTTATTTCAAGAAAAAAATCTGGGACAAACAAAAATCTGGGGCTGAAAATCTGGGGCTGAAAAAATCTGGGGCTGGAAAATCTGGGGCCAACTATATTTTGGTATTGTTGACTGGTATAAACAATAGTGTGACGTCACAAAATTAAGTGCTTGTGTCAGCTTGTTACACAACATGTAATGACCTTTACAACGATCCCTCGCCGATGTCAATAACTGGCGATTAACAAAAGGTCAAAAAACTCTTGTATCGACGCAAAACGAACAGAAGATAAAGTAAATATTAGTCAGACAGTAAGGAAAAGAAAGGGTAAAAGCAAGTGGACCTTATAAAATTGCAGCAAAGTTCGAAAAAAAGACGTCTCAACATTTTAGCTTTTGCGCATACCCTGAAAGTTCAATATTTCCAGAGTTTCTCTACACTGCCCAGAGAAATGTTTCAATATCTCACTATACTGTATGTGACATTTTGATTTATTAAACTCAGTTGAAGTTCCCATCACCCAAAAACCTGTGATAATTGAGGGCAGTTAAAGTTTTAAGTTGCCGTGTGAATTCAGTGTTGTTTGCCCAAACATGTACTTTCTGTTTGAAAACACCGAGCTCGCTTGATAACAGCTGACTGACAGCAACGTTTTCAAGTCACGATGTTAGACTAATACGAATTTCTGTTGTAAATGTTTATCTAATCTTGGTTGTCAATACTAGTACAATAGCACTTATTCATGATTACGTTACAATAGTGTTTTTGTGAACCAAAACGAGGCTTGATGGCGATACGCAGCGAAGTGCAGTGAGCTTGTATATTTTTCGACTATTTTGGAAGTTTCTTCTTCTGTAGTGATGCCTCACAATCAAAACTCCCGCGACCGTACAAAGCACTTCACCACCAAGTCTCACTTTGATGCCCAAAAAATGTCATCATGAATAAGAGCTATTCAAATTTACCTTTGTTATACAAATAATCAGTTTTAATGGCAAACTCACTGGAATGGAACGGGTAATGTCAGTCATATTAAATTTAAATTTAAGGCTCTGAATCTCTTTGTGATACCACAGGTAGTCCAAGGTTTAAGTTAGCTTAGACCCCGTCCACGCGTATCCGGATATTTTTGAAAAGCCTTCCGTCCATGCGTAAACTGAGTTTTCGAGCTGCAAAAACGGAGGTTTTCGAAAACGCTCTCCAGAGTGAATTTTTTTGAAAACTCCGGCTGATCGTTTTCGTGTGGACGGGCGAAAACGGAAGTTTTCGAATACCATGACGTCATAGGCTCACATTACTAGCTTATCGTTTTCGTGTGGACGGGCGAAAACGGAGGATTTCGAATACCCTGACGTCATAGAGCTCATACTACTAACAACGCGCATGCTTTATAAGGGTCGTTATCGCATTTCCATCGTTTTAGCGTTTTCGTGTGGACGGCGAAAACGATTCGAATACGGTACGTGTGGACACGTATTTTTTTGAAAACGGAGAAAAAAATCTCCGTTTTCAAAAATATCCGGACACGTGTAGAAGGGGTCTTATTAGCAATATTCCGCCATCTTGGATAGCGTCGAGTTGAGTCCGTTCAATGTTCCATGATCTCTTGAAATGTCGCTCGATACAGATTTGAAAACCAAAACGTGTTTTTCTATTTTGCTAGTTTTAACTTCGTTTAATTGCATTTTGAACTTTTCTCGATTGCTTTGTCGTGATACAGCTTTGTTGTTGTAAAAAAATTTGTTTATTAATCACTGTTCAAAAGTTACAGTGTATATCAGCGTGCAGGGACGTGGAAGACGGGGGGAGGAGGGAGGGAGGGGGGCTGAGGGAGGGTTTGGGATTAGGGTTCCTCTCCAACCCTCCCCCTCCACTCAAGTTAGTACTCCTCACCAACCCTCTCCCCCCACTCAAGTCACTAGTCCTCTCCAACCCTCCCCCACTCAAGTCACTAGTCACTTTCATGCAGCATGTTGACGTACATGAAAGCTTAAGTTATTTCTAGTTCCGACAACTTCGTCCATTTGTACATCAAATTAATTGCATTTTTTCCCTAAAAACAAACACCTGCCTAAGTTTTGAAAGTGGTTTGTTACTAAAATATTTGTAAAACTCCCGATGCTCTGAGTATATTATAATTTTATTTCTGAAAAGGATTTGGATAATTGCTGATACAACAAGCTTCAGATTGTTTTGAAGACCGCGGGATTCCAAATCAATAAGTCAAACGGCTTTTAATTCCGAGTATACGCAGTATAATGGTTTAGCCGTCACCTGCTTTCGCTTTTGGTTTAGGAAATTCACACGTTGGGAAAAGAATTCTCGTGAAAAAACAACATTTTAGTTAGAGACCCTAAGGGCAGGTTTAAAGACATAGCAAACAAGTCTCTTTTTAATCGGGCTGGCATTTCAATTGAAACATCCATCCGGAAAGCAAAACAACACAAAAAGATAACAACTTTTCTGCCAAAATTCATCTGGATATCGACAAATCAATTTGCCAATATTATACTCCCAACCAAGCTGGATTAAGTAATTAATCTTGTTTTGAAAACACCAAACGATCTTCCAGTTACCGTCTGAGATGACACTGTTATCGGCTCTTGGTTTGAAGTTAAATTGCGCAAACAAATAGTAATACCAAAACGTTCGAAAGAAAAACAAGAACGAATACATATATCAACAAAAGCTCAAAAGCTTTATCACCATGAAGAAAAATGCAAAACTTGAGACATGATTTCGTGCTTTCTTTTACGTTAATATTGGGAAAAAGTATGAACCGTTTTTCTTTTTCTCCTTGTTGAGAAAGGAACCTGAACATTCAGACAATTAGTATTACATAGCTAACTGCAAAATTAACACCTAGGAATCGTCGATTCAGAACTCAACTTACCGTCTTCTTGTCATGTTCCTTCACAACATAATTGTAAGCCCTTATTGAGCCGTGACGTACATTGTAGACATTTTTTAAAGTCGGAAGATATCGCTTTTTTGAATAGGACTAAGACCAAACTGATGAACCTGGGAAATAAAATCCTGCCTTCCGAAGGAAATTCAAATTAATTTTATTCAAAACTTTTTAAAAAACATTTTCAAAATAGAAAGAAGACTCCTCCCACAATTTTGTTCAATTTGCTGCACGTGACAAATAAGAAAATAAGTGCAAAGTTACCGCCAGAAAACCGACTGTTGATCGGCGTCATTGAAGGCACAGGCATTGTCCGTGCGAGAAAGAAGAATAATTAATGAGCGCATTACTGCAGAGCGGAAGTGGTTTCTTACATGTAAAATTCAGACACAAAACAAATTAGAAGCAAGTGTTTTTTGGGAGTGAGAAACGTAAGTGAAAAAAAAAATTCTTGAGGCTTTTTATTTATTGATGCATCTTAACACATGTGAAATAAATGGAGAATGTCTGTAACTTTTACGATTGTATCTTACGATTGTATCTTACGATTGTATCTTGCGATTGTATCTTACGATTGTATCTTGCGATTGTATCTTACGATTGTATCTTACGATTGTATCTTACGATTGTATCTTACGATTGTATCTTACGATTGTATCTTGCGATCATGTAGT
>JANRMR010188947.1:0-10875 GCA_025434825.1 Bergia sp. 'catenularis'
CCATGTAAACACTTTGGCTCGCCTACCCGGGTCAAGTCGGCCAAGTGTAGATACACAGAGCATGCGCAAACGTTGTTGTCATTGAGAAACAAACAGTTGACTCGGTTAAACGGGGCAACTTTTTTGTCATATAAACGCTTGCTAAAGTTGACTCGGCTAGGCGAGTGACTCTTCTACCCGGACAACTTTTCTCCATATAAACGGGGCCTAAGAGAAAAGACTTATTTGCTGAACTTTTTCCGTGTGAATTTGGATCCCTCCATCACAGCCTGAAGCTCTGTTTTTATTTGCACGTTTCCAGCGAGACTGAATATGTGTATGTGTATCTATGTATGTCTGGCTTTTTTGTTATTTTGTTGTTGTTGTTGTTGTTGTTGTTTAGCTTTGTGTATTTCTCTCTACTGTATATTTATACTATAATAACAATTTAGTTAGTTTAGCTTACCTGGGCTTATTTTAGATCTTTTTTCTTCATTGGAAATATATAACATGACATAGGTTGGCATTAGACGTTAGCAGATCATGCTAGTTTATGAAGATTGAGAACTAACGCCAAAAGGTCTAACATGATTTTTGACAAAAATGGATGGCTGATACGAAACAAGCTTTTTTATTATCACCGAATCCCAAACCTACTTAGGGCTAGTTTTAACTGCTTCCAATAAATTCTGGCTTTCTGGTGTGGTCTGGTCTGGAAATTTATAAATCAAGAAGCGAAAGTGATAAACATTTTGATATATTACTGAAACCAATTTTGTCAAACGGCAGTGAACATGAATTAATGTCATACAAAACAGATTTTGATTAATGCTCAGATGAATAATTTTGTTCAAAAGAGTGTTGTTTGTTCCATGGTATGCCCCAGACGATGGTTGTAGAGCAGAACTTGGTAGGTTTCCTCAGAGTTTGAAAATGAAATTAAAGCAGCTATCCTCAACTATATCACCGGGCCAGTTGGGGTTCGTACCCTTATAAGTTATATTTGATTATTTCTTGTTTATAATGTGGCTCCGAGTGGAAAGCTCCTTGCGGGGAGCTGTCGATAGAAAGTTTTATTTTATTTTTATTGCGTTTGTATTTTATGCATGCCAAGACTATCATAAGATACTTGTAACAAATAAACTATTCAAAAACGAAGTTAAATACGCTTTGACTCATAACACCGGGTAACACTAATTTGAAATCAGATTCACAGATAGTTGTTTAAAATGTGGTTTCTAAATACAACATGAAATCAATTAGAAAAAACCTACTCAACAACATAGGACAGAAATACATTACAGATTGAAAAGACCTTGGCCCCGTCTGATGATAGTAGACCAAAAATGGACATGTAAGCAACTACAAATGGAGTATAAATTACAACCTTACAATGAAAATATATTTGAACAGTTTCGGATAAAATAGTGCTATGATTATCAAAGCTAAGGCTGTGTTGTTAGCTCCTTCGAGTTCAAACGGAAAATACAAAGATAAAAGGGGACCATTACCATTGCATCAAGACCGAGACACTGCTAGCAGTGGATGAAAACACTTATGCATGGTTACCTACAAAGTGTATAACAAAATAAGGCAGGATCATTTTAGCTTTTTTTTTGTTCAAACACATCCATCCTTTCCATCAGTAATATGACGAGAAAAAGGCAGTGTACCTAATGCAAGTAAACACCTCAACCTCTCTCAACTTTAAGATTTTTAGAAGCGAAACCAAATGCACACAATAATAGGATCTCCGGTTGCTGATTATTTTAGTTATTTCATCGAGAAAAGTACGTATTTATTTTTATTAACCACTACTTTCGTAAAGAAAGATAATAATAAGAAGAAGAAGACGACGAAATGAGTCTTTTCTCTTAGTCTTAACTGGCGGAAGAAGCTGAGAGAGTCTTTGGGGACGAAGTTAACATAACAACGGAAGGGAAACGCCACCTTGGAGACCGTTATAGGATCTAAGGACCACAAAGATCAGTATTGCAACGAAAAGGTCCGAGGTTGGAAGGAAGAAATTACAATACTCGCAGATTTCGCGAAAGTCAACCACATGCTGCCTATATCGCCTTTACCAATTTACATATTTTATGCGAACAATCGAATCATTCGAAGAGTATGTAAACCCCATACATGAAGCTATAAATGAAATGCTCCTCCCGCCACCCTTCGGTCAAACAGAGCCACTCCCAGATGAATTAAGTGAGCTCGTGACATTAACACCAGCACAAGGGGGTCTGGGAATACCAAACCTGAAGTCAATTGCCAAACAGCACGTGGAGTCTATTAGAATCCAAAGCGCATTCATGGCGACGATTAAGCAATCTGTAGAGAACCTGAAAAGAAACCAGCAGTCACTCAAGACAGAGACTGGAGCATATCGACGCATCCCTGCCACCAGACCTACTACGTTTGATAAAGCAGGCCAGAGACAAGGGAGCGGGTTCCTGGCTTAACGCGATTCCTCTCGAAGAGCAGGGCCTAGCTCTGAACAAAATAGGAATTTAGAGACTCCCTACGAATGCGCTACAACATGCCACTGTCTGACCTACCAAGTCAATGTGCTTGTGGAGATCGTTTCTCAATCAGCCATGCCCTTTCGTGTAAAAAGGGGGGCTTTATAGCCCAAAGACGTGATGGCATTCGAGACCTATTAACATCGCTACTCAGCCGGGTTTGCAAGAACGTGAAAGTAGAGCCACGCCTTCAACCACTGAATAACGAAAGATTAAACGATAACGAGTCCAGAGGCAAGGCTGGTGGGTTCTGGTTGCACGGAGTTACAGCATTTTTCGACGTGAGGGTGACCCATGTTAACTCGAAGAGTAACCAGGGCAAGTCAACGGCGGATATCTTCAAAGAGCAAGAGAATGAGAAGAAGCGAAAATACCAACAGAGGGTACTGGACGTCGAGATGAGCCCATTTAAATCCCTTGTTTTCGGCACTAATGGTGGTATGGGCGGCGAATGCCAAATGTTTCTGAGACAACTGGCAGAGAAGATGACGAGAACTATGCATCTGTGATAACTTGGTTCAGAGCACGATTATCATTCGAGATTCTTAGATCCGTCCACTTGAGCGTTAGAGGTTCTAGGACACCTTTTCATAGGGGGAACGAAGCACTGGAAGATTTTAAGTTAAATGTTAATGCGGCAGAAGTTTTTTAAATATTAAATTTTAGGCTCAGGAGAGGGTGTTTGAACTGAGACTGACATTTCTTTATTTAGATTTTTTTATAATTTTTCCCCCTTTTTTTATAATAAAATAATAGCAATAATATATAGTTATTATTATTATTTATTATTATTATTATTATTATTATTGATATCTATGTTATTATTATAAACAAATATAAATTTATATACAATGTATGTCCACTGTATGTTAATGTAAAATCAATAAAGGTGGTTGACATCAAACTTGGTGGAATCATCCACAAAACATACTTTTGAGAATTTAAAATGACAGTAGAACTTATTTAGGATTTGCTTACAAAAATTATTCTCAGTTCCAGGCCCCTTTTTGTTACAAAAACTTACGAATTCATTTGAAAGCTCTTTATCTATCTGGTGACACATCTCTGAAACTGAAAGCTTTTGTTTAATCGTATGAAAAATGAGTCGTAGTAAAAGCGTCAAACTGAAAGTTAATCTTTTTCTTTGTTTCAGTTCCTCATACACGATAAAAACCCTGATGAGTTTCATCAGACATCAGTAAACGTGGACGTGCCGTACTTTTTCGATTCGGCAGCTGTATCTAATGTGTCACGTCCACGTAATAATTTAATGTCCCTTCACTAAAAAACTAAATAAAAAAATTATGTGCGTCGTTTCATTTAAGAAATGTAGCCAGCAAACATAATGTCCAAGGACGGCTGTTTAATAATATATGCAAAGAGTATAATATGCTACTGGATCTTGACGTATCTTTGAGCTGAGTCATTTCAAATCCCCGAAAACTGAAGACATATAATTGATCCTATCAGAAGGAAATAAATTCTCAAATGTTCTGCCCTTACATGGTACATAAACAATCTGCCCATAAAACTTAAAATTCAAGCTGTTAGCGGTTTTTTCAAGGACCTTACCTGATCCGCCGCATCGAGTTCAACACTTTCGCTGTCGCTTCCTTTCCATTGAAGAAAACTGTTCAAACACTCGGCTCTGTGGCTGTCTACAGTCTCTTCTGCGCCTCTAATCGTGGTACAAATACAATGTACAGCAGTCTGTTTTTTACTGTTGCGTTTGTTAGGATTTCCTTTTTCAACCAGGAAGCTACGAATAAAGTGCTTCATTGCGTGCAACGAAACGTAATGCAAAGCTGTGTTATTGTCATAACTGTCGCCATAACTGCTACTGGGATCAAGGTTTCTTTTGATGTCTGGATTCTTGAGGTAAATTTGCATGGCTTCAACTTCCTCTCCCCGTTGTAAGGCTTTACGTAGTTTCGACGAGTTACTGCCCATGTTTTAACTTTTATATTAACAGAATCAGAAAATCGAAAGGACAGAGAGATTTTTGATTTTTCAAACAAATTTAAAGTTCGTGAGGTAGGTTGAGTAGAAAACTGGCATCAATGTTCGGACGATGTGACGGAGAAGAAAGACTGACCACTCCGAAATTAACCCCGGGAAGTTTCAAAATGCTGTGTAAAAATTGCTCGATTACAGAATCACCAATCCGTCAACAGAAGCCGGGAGTCATGCAGAACCAAAGTATTTTTCTTTGTTTCATCTTGTCCGATCTGAGTAGACTGGCCATCACGACGAATATTCTTCCTTTGTGATCCAGCACGGAAATCACAAGTGGTCTTTTCACGGACAATTAGGCTTCAACTCAACGCATGTAATCAACCTTTTCCTGTGGATGTGAATCAGTCTGAGGAACATACAAGTGTATTCTTAACACGAAAACAAACTATTAAAGAACAAATATATTTTTTATTTTTATGTGACAAGATAACCGCTGAATCCAGGAGCCTGCAATGCACCCTCGTTCTCATGCTGCGGAGAATCAAAGATGGCGGCTGCGTTGTGCAGAAACGTTTTTAGCCGTTTATCACCTCTCAAATTAGTGGATCGATCTTTTCTTTCGAATAAGACAGCAATCAATGTTCGATTGCTTAGCAGTGCTTTTGCCCAATTTGAGGTCGACAACGCTTCAACTAGACGTCACGGTGAGAGTATATTGAATTTTAGTTCTGTGCCCTGGTAATTTGTCTGGTACTCAGGTAGCAAGGTGTTTAAATAAGTCTGATTAGAGTACATTTACATATGTCATAGTTTATGGCTATCCTACTGATAGTTGAAAGTGGCGTTTTTCTAAATGGTGTGTGAAAAATGGATATTAGTTATTATAAGGGGCTCTCTCATGGCTGAATCAAAGGCCGAATGGGTTTTAGTTTTTTCAGAAGTTTAATTTTTACGTTATTTGTCAATATAATTTCAAAAGAAAACATTGTAATCCACTAAAAAGGCGGTAATGGATCACTTCTGCCCAGGTTTTATGCATTTTAAAACAATTTTGCTACATTGTGTTCCAGCCTGGAACACAAGAATTGACAACTACAATCCAACTCAATCGCCATCTAAAACAGACAATCCGTAGCATTTATCTTTTGAAAAACTTAGATTGTTATCTGAACTGTGCCTGTTTAGAGATATTTTTATATAATAGCTTGAAACAGGTTTCTTGTCAGTAAATCCCTGAGCATGCGCAAAGCTGTGAAAGAGCAATTTTAGATCCCCCAAAGGCCAAAACCTAATTCAGTTTTGCCAAATTTTGTCCTGCCAAATACTAAAATAGAAGTTCTATCAAGTTCCATATGGGAGTACAAAGAAATGTGTTATCATGATTTCATATGTTTTAATAAACACCCTAGATGCTTAATATCATTTATTTATCATTTATTTATATCATTGAGACCTTGATTCCCATTGTATGGTAGTAAAAACTCCATGATCATTTTCTGTATAACACTTACCTTTTTGGAATACTTGTGTTCAAATATAAGCATTTATTTAATTTTCATTATTTTTTAACATCAATTCAAGCCAAAAGAGCAATGAATAAAAGGAAAGGGGATGATAGAACCTTGTATATAAAACATGGTCATTTCAAACTTTGAAAACAAAACACCACTATTCCTGTAGAACTGATGGTTAAGGATCTAAAGCAATGTTCACAAAAAAATTACTTAATGTAGCAGTGGGCAGGTGATTGGGGGGGTGCTCATTTTATAAATCACATTCAGGGGAAGGTGGGTGCTTTTTCAAATACCTTACAATGTGAGTTTTTGTAACTCTCAGCTTGTACTCATTCTTTAAGGGTTTTTTTCTCTAAATTTGACACAAGACCAACTTGCAAAACATTTACAGTATGAATTAGGATTTTATTTTATAACATTTGGACCCTGCAAGTTGAGGGAAAGCAGACAGTAGGACTCAAGGCCCCCTCCGAGGTCTGCCTCCAATCAGTTAACAGACCACATCACCAGTATTACCTACTCTTTTGAGAAGTGTGTGGGTTCTTCCAAGTCCCCCAATAGAAAGTTAAGAGACTAGATCCACGAATGTTGTGATGACAGAAGGATGCAAAAGTTCAACTCTCAACTCGGTCGGAGCTTGAACCCAGAATCTTCTGGTTTGCATTTAGAGAAACTCAAACATACAAGATAAGGCAAGAGTCAGATACTTTAAAAATTGTCCCCAAGGCCAGACCAATTTAATTTCCTGTTTTATGAACATTTAGGCCAAAAACTTAAGATCGGAGAGGGGAAAAAATAAAAATGAAAGTCTAAGAATATGCCATACATTACAAATTCTGTGCATATATTCAACCAGTAAGACACTTCGATTGACGATTCTCCTTGTCACGTGTACCCAAAGCTGGATATCTCCAGCACTGCTTGTGAAACATTTTCAATCGTATATAAAGCTATGATTTTCAGCTCGGAATATGCGCAAGTGACATAAAACAAATAACAAACAGGGAAATGCTCTGACCTTTCTCTATTTTCAATTTGGGATGGATTTTGGATTTTTTTTTTTTTTCAATTTTCAAAAATCTGGGTTTGGCGGGTTCGTAAAATGACATTAAATTGGTCTGGCCTAAGTTTAAAAAATTTGCTCAAAATGTTGGGGGATGGTGTCTAGTAAACTGTTCAAACTTTAGATATCTGATGGAATCATTAATGAGAAGTTTATAAGAGGGGGCTTCTAATATATAGTTTACACTGTTCAAGTGCTGTATGCTTAAAAGATGTTTTTCTAGGGCATGTATGTATCTGAGTTTGGGGACCTTTTCCTATCACAATTGGCTTGCAAAGCACTTTGGATATCCTTTAATGCATTTTTCTTGGTTTCTGCATTGTAGATGCCACAAAGAAAAATGTTACTGCTCCAGTTCTCCAGGTGACAAGATCATTTCAAACCACATTGTATCTTGAAAAATATTATGTCAAGCCCAACTACCTCAAGAAATGGGGCCGCAGAGACATAAAGAGAAGAGCTATGTTTAAGGAACGTGAAATGGAAAGAGCGAGTCTAAGACTCATTAAGAAAAGTGACATTCTACCACCAGCTGTTCGGGAAAAAGCTGCATCGGATATGGATGAACTGCCTTTAAACAGTTCGATCACACGAGTGAGAAATCGGTGTGTGTTGACCGACAGAGGCAGGGGGAATGTTGGAAGGTTTCGCGTCTCGAGGATGATGTTCAGATATTTTGCAGATAAGGGACTCATAGCTGGAGTTACCAGATCACAGTGGTGATAACAAGAGTGTTTAATTCCATCAAACACAAAAAGTTTATCATCATTATCCACTGAAAAACTCAGTGGATCAATGGAATTGTAGAAGATGTTGCTCAGATTATTTTTCTGATGAAGGACTCATGTCTTGACTTGTCAACAAGTGGTTTAATAAAGAATATGTTGCTACTGTAACTGATTTTCTTCTTTTAAAACGAATAAAAGATTTTGCTTAGGTGCACAGATACAGTATATAAATTTTATTCTTATAAATGAGCACAACTATCTTTCTTCCAAATCAGTGAATGGAAGAAGAATACACTGTAGATTTCCTTTTAAAACTTTTATAATGCCCCACCTGTGTAATAAATAATAACAACTAATCAGTCTCTTCTTTCATTGGCAGGAAACACAGTTTTGATCTGACAGACCACAGCGATGGTTTGTGGGTAACTTTTAACTTAGCCATCCAAATAACTGGAATCCTTGTGCAAAAATGGATGAACACTGTAATTGGAGAAATTGATAGGTTGTTATTTTAATAATAACAACTACTTAGTTTATCTGATTTCAGTGTTCCAACAAATTGCACAGAAATGAAGGTGAATTGTACTAGCAATACTGTGTGATCACATTCAGTGAATGGCTTAATTCTGTTTATGACCCTACGTTTACTGACAGCTTTTAGTCTCAAGACTAAATTGATATCAGCTGTGTGTGTGATGATAGCTCTGTTGATAAGATCTTTAAGGTCCCGTATTTGATTCCCAGTTTGGCCATGGGGTTGAATATTTAGGTGACCTTCTTTTGCCACACCGTCCTTGGACACGGACATTAAGCAGTTGGTCCCCCAGATGGATGAAGAACCACTCTGTGGAAATGCCATCTGGGTCAACATCATTATTATTACTATTATTAGTAGTATTATTATATTAATATTATTAGTATTAGTATTAATTGGAGTGGCTACTGAAAGGAACACAATCCCTCGATACTTATTTGACTACTTGGCTACAAAGCAGCATTTTTAGCTATTTACACTACAGAAACCACATAACCACTTGCTAACAAATTTCAGACAGTGACAGCAAGTAACCGTATGTTGACCGTTTTTGGCACTGACACTTCTGCTGGCTAGTTGTGTCTTCTAACCATAGATGTGACATTGATAAAGTTGAGTTCATGGCCTTGTTTTTCCTGACTTGGTGTATACGTTTAAATCTTGGCGACAAAAATAATTGTCTACTTAGACGTGTAGAAGCATATATGGAATGTGGTTTCTTGTCAAGAAGTGGTAACTCCTTGACAGTGCATGACAAAAACAAAAATTATTAGAATTATTTTTATTGTCAATTTCTGCCGGTTTTACCAAGAGAATAAATTTTAAAATCTCGGTATAAAACTGAACAATACTAACATTATCGAAAACATTTATTTTTTAAGCTTCCTTTAAGAGTTAAACCCATTTTTCATTAAAAACAGATTGTTTTATATTTTGTGGCGATTTACATAAACGAAATCTCGGCAATCCTTTTTCAAGTTTCTCTCGTATTCATTTTCCCGCTGTTCTTTCGTGAGATCTTCGTTACCGTATTGAAGAAAATTACACTGTTTAGCAGTTAATTTACATATCCGAATTAAAATGCAGGTTAGTTGACTAGTCGGAATGGACTACTCGGGTAAATAGTCTTGAAATTACCTCGAGTGAATTGAACATTCAATAAACCGAAACTGTCTTCAGCGGAAATCGAACGTAACAGAGTACGTAGTTTGCTTACATACGTTGTTGTCATGGAACCGGAGCAAACTCGCATTGTTCTTCAAAACATGTTGTTTCTGTTGGGATAATAAAAGCTTCTGACGGTTTTCAGGTTTGAGCTGAATGCTGTATTAAAATACAATTTTTCCAATGAAAGTTCTTTGAGCTGTTTTGAGAAAACACGGCCAAATCCAGTGAGCATTTCTCATTTCCAAAACTTTAAAAGTGTCATCAGTCATTGCGTAGCCATATGCATGTCTTCAGACATCAGGTTCAGAGTCGCGTCCTTCTAACTTACTAGTTTTTCAGTCAAACCATACCCAGACTAATAGCAGGCGAAGGATTGACAATTCTGAGAATTCCGCAATCTAAGACTCACGCTTGCCTTTAAGGGCTTGAAGTGTGAGCGAGGCCAGTGCTCTGTCTAGCTGCCAACTGCAACCATCCCGGCCTGGTCATTGGTCGAGCTTTGTGTGAACTTTCTTTCGCGACACTTTCCGTGGACAGGGTGGTTAAGCCTTTGGTTAGTCTCTCGACGTTCTATCGGGGGACTTAGAAGAACCCACGGACTCCTCGAAAGGAAATGGGCTGTATTGCCGTTGTTATGGAGTATCACCTCTGATGATGATGATGATGTATGTACAGCCTACATACAGTGTATTCCAACTGGCTGAAGGCTGTAATCTAAGCCAGACATAGACTGTATAGCGGCTGCCAGAGACGCCTACATGTGCTTTCCGTTTGACCTCGTGAGCTGCATCTGCGTAATTCTACATCGCCAAGCTGAAATGTGGACGATTAGCTGCACACACTACCTACTACCTACTACACATGTACACACTACCTACTGCCTACTACACACACTACCTACTACCTACTACACATGTACACACTACCTACTGCCTACTACACACACTACCTACTACCTACTACACATGTACACACTACCTACTGCCTATTACACACACTACCTACTACACATGTACACACTACCTACTGCCTATTACACACACTACCTACTACTTACTACCCACTACACACACTACCTACTACCTACTACACACTACCTACTACCTACTACACATGTACACACTACCTACTGCCTATTACACACACTACCTACTACCAACTAAAATGTTTTGTAGAGAAAAATTCATCTGCTGTGCAGTCTGTTTATTAAATCAAACTGAAAAATTGCGAGGCATAAAAAGTTACTGTCCATTACTTAAAATGCTAAAGTCTCCTGGTGATCCAGTTAAATTCTACCGACGTACACTGAGTTTGATTTTTGTTCAGGTTGTTGATTTGCGTTTCCAAAAACCGTTCACAGAAACACTCAAACTTTTTGGCATTCTGGGAATAATAATAATAATAATAA
>JANRMR010188958.1:0-10874 GCA_025434825.1 Bergia sp. 'catenularis'
CTTATGGTTATTTACAGGTGGCCCGCACTCATTAATTTGTAAACCTATTCTTTATGTAATATCTTTCTATTTTAATTCCTGAGTGTAAATAAATTATTGTTGTTGTTGTTGTTGTTGAGCGCGCACCTCAATTTTCGCGCCATTAACTCAACTCAAGCAAGCGCACGCAGTAAGTTTCCCGCCATTTAGCTGTTCATCTATCGGTCAATTCAGTATTCTGTTATTTATATTTAAAATAATAATAATAGTAGTAGTTTATTGGCACTTTGAAAACAAAAGCGTTCACATCAGTGGTAATCCAATAAAAAAAAAATAATAATAATAATATAAACTAGCGAATAACAAACAACAAGATTTACACTGTAACCACAGCTGTTATAATCACTGACTGGTGTTTTCCTCTGTTGTTGCTCATTATTTCATAGATAAATTTGCCAGTGAGATCAATAATAGAAACATCATTTAACGATAGTATATAAAGGAATAAGCTCTTGAAATCTAATGTGGAAAAATTGGGATTTAGATCGACTAAAGCATTTATAAAAAGAGATCTCCTTTGTTTAAAAGTATTGTCCTGGCACTCGAACAAGTAGTAAAACTCGTCTCCAATGTGATTACTTCGTCATATCTTACATATTCGTTGATCTCTGGGTATGTTTTTGTAACGGTCTTGTTCTATTGGAAATTTATGAGCAGATATTCTAATTTGAGTTACTAGCTTTCGAGTTTGTGCATCTTTTATGATATCTATATATTTCGCAAGACCATAGTTTGTCTTTATACACGAGTACAATTCCAATTTTGATTTTTTTATATTAATTATTTCTATATTCCATTTGTAAGGGAAATAGATGTTTTCAGAGCATTCATAAGGAATGGATTCCCATTATGATTGATCAATAAGCGATATAAATATTTTAATATAATGAAAAATATGGTTATATGCAAGGGACATCTTCCCAATTCTGATCTTACAGCGGAGTTTGCTGCTTTTGAATTTACTCCAAGAATTAATTTGTACGCTTTAATTTTAAGTTTTTCGCACCGAAGAGCTATTTGAAATAATTTCTCTCTAAATGAATGAAAACATAAGTTTCTCGTAGAATAAGCACCCCATATCTCACAATTGTACAATAGAATTGGTTTAACTAATGAGTCAAACAGCTTAAGAAACAGACGAACTGGGGTTCCTTTCTGTGGGTGAAAATCTTTCAAAAGACTAAACAAGACTCGCAAGCCTTTGTTGTACAAATGTTCTTGGTTAGCTGAGAAAGAACCAGATGGCGTTAGCGTGCAACCCAAGTACGTATAAGAGGCAGCTGTATCTACTGTCTTCGAACCGAATTTACAGTTTAATTTTACTTTTCTACTAGATCTTACTAAACATCATTAATTTGGTTTTTTAAGTTTATTTAATGAGACTTTGACAATGTGGTGATTAACTGTTATTTGCACTGTACCATCTTTTTGGAATTGACGAAGTCCCCCAATTATGATTCTTTTTTGTTTTGTAAAATTCTTGTTTACCTACAAAATTCGTCTTTGTTGTATTACTGGATTTGGTTACAATCTTTTTGTTTTAGCTTGTATGTTTCCTTTTTTTTGTCTTTCAGGGCAAATTCTTGAAGGCACTTTGTCATGTAGAAAGCATTCGAAGGATCCACGTTCATTGAATATACGCCTAAAGATAACTAATTTTGCTGATGGCTCCACTGCTGCTCAGCAAGATTACGTTATGGAATGAACAAAAATCTAATTTTTAACCTCCACAGCACATAAAAGTGCATGTCGAGCAATGCAGAATGGGTGATGTATTCTGCATTCTTCAATAATCATTAAATTATTTGTACACGCTTAACACCAAACCTTGTTATCAATAAATGATCTGAGTTGACTTTGATTAATTGGATCACATTAACTGGGACTACGTCTAAATTACTCCGAACACTTCAAGATTGATAGTTTCATGTCAATCGGGATTTTTTGAGTGTGGGAAAATGAATTCAGTACGCGAAGCTTCAGATTCTAAGATAGCTAATTTTGGAAGAGCATGACTTCAGACCCAGAAATGTTCTCGTTCTGTCGCTAGTTAGACATTAATATTGGCAGTGATGTTTCCTGAAGTACTAAGCTGTTTCCCTCTGACTTGTGCTGAAAGACTTTGGTCTTATGCTCGTTTGACGTGTGCTGAAGCCTTAAATCCTACATGTAAGAGATAAACACAGGTTGTTCAAAGTGCACGATTAGTTCAGTTGTATAAAAACAAGTCACTGCAATTTCAAGTGCAATGAATCGATTTTAAACCACTGTTACTGTTTCACGGTATCTTACAACAATTCCTAATAACGGGGGTCTATTATAGGGGTCTAACGTTCCGCAAACCGCCACATTTTTTCGCTTCAAACCGTAAACCGCCGCCGTTTTTGGATATAAACCGCAACCGCTACATCTCTCTCAAAAGCCGCAATTCTAGTTGTTTTTCTATAATAGTTGTTCTTTATTCTAAGTAGTTTTGAGCAAGTCATCATTCGTTATAATGGTTAAGCCAACATACTCTTTTATTTTCATCTGTTAAAAAGATGTGAACTTCGCTTACCTTTGCCACTGAAAGTTCATAGCAGCAGTGGTAGCGGATAGGATGTTTTGTGTGTCTGACATTCTGAATTCGGGCAATATATGTGTTTTACATGTGTGAATTGATTGTTCCTCATTTTATAGCCTGTATGGGTGACATGTAGGCCCCGCGTCCCAAGGAGGCAGCTCAACGAAAAGTTATAGTTGGGCAGAGGGAGCAGACCGGTGGAAGTCGATGAATACTGGCAACTGCTCTGCAAGAGTTCTCTGCAAGCAGAAAATCATCTGGGCGAGACCAGACAAAAGGCGCGTGCTCTTTAAAATATTCTAAAGAAAAGGGGGGGGGGGGCATTTAGCCCACTTACAACCGCAATCCGCTCACAAAAATGCGAAATTACCGCAAACCGTGTAGAAAAACAATGTTTTTTCGCCACCGCACGGTGATTTCTTAACCGCAAACCGCCAAAAAACGGAAGATCTTTCCGCAAACTGACCACGAAAAAAGGCTAAAACCGTCAAAACGCCAGACTATAATAGACTCCCAATAACAGGATTCCCACAGACCATGAAAATCATGGAAAGTCCTTGGATTTGGGGAAAAAAAATCCAAATCTGAGAAGTCCTTGAAAATCGTTTGAGTTCCTTGAAAATCCTTGAAATGGTTGCTGGCTGCACTACCATAAAATAAAATGTTAAAAGGATCCTTGGCAGTTTGAACAAGTTGCGCCCAAAAAGCTCTTTCAACACGGTTTTGGTCTGCTGCATAGGCAGTTCAACGATGTTTTAGTCTTGTGAGTTCACAAATCGGGGTTCTGAAGGCGATTTTTTCACTTGAATACGACAATTGTGTGATGGCGTCGCTTGACTACAACTACCTCGAAGTTTTTTTCTTATTCAACTCCTTCAAGAGGATAGAATACAACCAGAATTCTTAATTGTTTTTTCTTATTCAAATTTTTATTTCAGTTCATCGTGAGGATAGTAGAACAATTAAGGGGCAAAGCATTCTGGTAGTTGTAGTATATGACGCCATCATACAACTGGCCTATTGATACTAAATATCCTGACAAAGAAAGAGGGCAAAGCATTCTGGTAGTTGTTGTATATGACGCCATCACACAAATGGCCTATTGATGCTAAATATTTTGCCAAAGAAAGAGGGCCAAGCATTCTTGTAGTTGTAACATATGGCGCCATCGTACAACTGGCCTATTGATACTAAATATCTTACCAGGGAAAGAGGGCAAAGCATTCTGGTAGTTGTGTATGACGCTAACATACAAACGCCCTTTTAACGTGTTACGGTTGAAGTGGTTCGTTAACACTGTTTTAGACAAGAGTTGATAAATTTCTATTATTATTATTATTATTATTGTTATTATTGTTATTATTATTGTTACTATTATTATTATTAACAAGTAACATGAGATTTAATAGCAAAAGTCACGGGCTTGATTGCCAAATTGTGTAACTGAGACAGCGTTTTCGGTAGAATCGTAAAGCCTGTTCCATATGGAAATAATTATTAGGAATGAATGTTTGTGAGGACCAATAGAAACGTATAGGTTGAACTTGAAGCTATGATTATATCGAGTTTGGTTGGTACAAAGAGTACGTTATTGAGGAAACGGAAGGTTGTTTAGGCATTGTTGAATTTAAAAAACACTACATCTGCAAAAAGCAGTGGGCTTGTAAGGAGGGTTTAACGTGCACGACACAGTATTGTATTTTTCTGGTTGGAAAGAGATTTTTCTATGCAGCCATCCCACTAACCCTTTCGTGCCTCCCCCCATGCGACACAATGCAGCAACGAATAAGTTCCGATTACCAAAGCTATCATTGTCGAATACTGCACATGAAAGCACCAGCTCGCTGAAACTCATTTTTATTGTGTTTCATTGTAGGGATTAAGCGAAGCCAATTTTAACTGAGATACGGTTTATACTTACATTAAAAGTACTTTGAAAGGCATGAAAAGTAATATATTACAATGATATCAAAACTGATGCTAATAAAAACCCTTCTTACGAATGCTGTTCAAAAGTTATACCAAACTAGTAGTTAAAAAAAAGTGTTAAGACCAGTTAACCAGTTCTTAAAAACTGATTTAGGTTTAGGATGTTACAGCTGAATTGGACACTCCCATTGACAGACAACTCCATCGAAGCCTCTGGGTTTGCAGCTGCAGATGCAACCATGTTGGCAAAAAGACGGACAAAACCCAAAACACCTGCTACCTAAAGAATTTAAAAGAAAATAACTGTTAGCAAACCTACAGGTGTTAAAAGTTTAGAGAATTTTCCAATGGCAAACGGGTTTCTTTTGCGAGCATCGAGATTATTTTTTCTCTGATTGAACGACTCTGAAAAATCGGTTTGCAGTTGTGACAGCTTTCAGACTAATGTTTAGTGAAGAATCCTGGTGTAGTGTCTTAGTATACATGCTTTTAAAGAAAGAATTGCAGAATATGCTAGTGAATACTACGACCGATAGGAAATTTGGACTGAAAAAAAGTTTAAAGTAAATACAGTCTATTCTGCCAAGGTTTCATACATTTTAAAACAATTTATTACATTGTGTTCCAGCCCGGAACATAAGAATTAACAACTACAATCCAACTTGATCGCCTTCTAAAACAGACCATCCGCAGTGTTTACCTCTTGAAAATCTTAGATTGGTATCTGAACAGTGCCTGTTTACAGATATTTTAGCTGGAAACAGGGATTTTTTTTGTCAGTAACTCCCTGAACATGAGCAAAGCCGTGAAAGAGCTCGTTTAAACGACAGCTAGTTGATTGAAGTGCTAATTATTTTGTCGTACCCATGTGATCTGCCGATTTTCTACATCGGATTCAAAGGAAAGCGGTATCCATTTCCTCCCCTCCCGGCCCCTACGAAGCTCACTCCAGACTTTGTACATAGACACACTGGGGCCAGTCGTGAGTTTAAGTTTCTGTTAGCTTGAGCTTCGACGTTCATATAGAAAAAGTTCTTATAAAGTACGTGTAAGTTGTCAAATGACAGCTATTTAGTAATTGACGATGTTGTACTCTTGATCGTGGCTACAAAAAGGGTGAGTTAAACTATAACTGATTTTATGGTTGGATATTGAGTTTATGTTTCCTACATTCCGCCATTTTGAAAAGAGATTTGTAACTCTAACTTCCAGGCCTTTATTCTTAGCCAATACGATAATAGAGAACGAGAGGGAGTTCGGTACTGCAATCGTTACACGTCACTTTTTAAGGCTACGGCACACGGGAAAGTTAAACTCAAAAAAACAAGCAAACTGAATTGTTTGACGATGGAGACATAATTACCGCTTTTTAACTGCCAATACGGACCATAGTTTCACTTGAAAGCGAAAGTGTTTTTTCATCCGAGGATTTCGTTAAAACCAACAAAATATGTCTCACCTCCAAATTGCATACTGAACCCTCTACCAGTTTGTCGCCGGTTTGATCGTCTAAGTTGCCCTATAAAAGTGCCAAAAATTAATTGTCAACCTCAATATATTCTTCTCTGTCTGATCGTACTTGCTTGTTTAGATCATGTTACGGTGCACATATAGGCAGCTGTTTCATAAATCGTTTATATTTGCAAGCCACGAAAGGGGTTATCGGAGCTCTGTAGTTTTTAAATTTCGTTTATTTATCTATTTATTAATTAAAAATGTGCATGAATCGAACATAACTTCACGGCATTTCAAAAACATTAGATCAAAGCAGCTTTACAATCAGCAAATTTGTTCCTATGCAGTTGTTCTTGTTCCATAGCAACAAAATTTCTGATTGACTCTTTTATCAAAAAGTTATCTTTTTTTCTAGAAAGGTATTTTAGTCCGGCTTTTTGCATTTAAATCAAAAATCTATCTGACCTAAGACTATTCCAGCACTTTTAACAACTTTCATATTAGTTAAAGTGATCTTCTGACTTCATTCAGAAATCAAAGATGATCTTGAGATCTCAATGTCAAGATGGCATTCTTGTCACATCACATTACGTCATGATATATCATAAAAATAAAGAAATAATTTATTTCTGACTACGTTTAAAAATATTGTCAATGCTGTTCCAGATTATTGGACATTTATCAAGTGCTTGGAGTAAGCCAATCAGCGCGCACTTCCAGGTCTGCCCAAAAGGCATTATCCCAGAACGCGCTGCGAGATTATAACGATCGTTGATGTTTTCTCGTTTTGTAAAGGAACGAATTCCGTAAATTAACTATTAAACAGACAAGTTCTGGTAATTATATTCAACAAAGAAGTTGCTCTTTAGCCCATGCACAACTTTAGCTGATAAATGTATTCAAAGATAATAAGTTTTGATAGTACTTAGAACTGTTTTAAAACCAACGACTGACATTTAAAATGGCGGCCATTTTGAGACCATTTGTGCGCACGCGGTTTTCTGGGATGGTGCCATATGATCAATTCAGTAAGGTTTTCCTAGCACGCGAGAGCCGATCATCTGGTTTACAAGTAAAAATAAAATGGAAAGAAGTAGCATCAAGAGTTTCTTCAAACAAAAGAACAAAAGGAAAACTTAGAAGGTAAATTGACTATTGATGAATGCTTAACTGCACTTAATGCATTTGAAAATAACAAATCTCCAAGTAATGATAGTATTACAGCTGAGTTTTATAAAACATTTTGGTCTCTTCTCGGACACCTACTCGTTAAATGCTTTAATGAGGCATACGAAAAAGGATGTCTTACCAGCAGCCAGCGTTAAGCCGTTATAACATTGATTGAGAAAAAAGACAACTGAGACAGAAGCCTTTTAACAAATTGGCGCCCTATTTCTTTATTGAATGTTGACTACAAAATTGCGCCTAAAGTATTGTCTAATAGATTGTATGAAATACTGCCTGAAATCATACATTCTGATCAATCGGCATATGTGAAAGGTAGATGGATTGGTGATTCAATTAGATCAATTGATGACGTAATGAATTATACAAAAGACAAAGATATCACCGGACTACTATTGTTTCTAGACTTCGAGAAAGCTTTTGATTCTTTGGAATGGTCATTTCTTTTTAAATATCTTAAGGCTCTCAATTTCGGACGATCTTTTGTCAAATGGATCAAAGTTTTTTGTAGTGATATTACTAGTTGTGTAATAAATAACGGCGTGACTTCACACTATTTTCCTGTGATTAGAGGAGTACGGAAGGAAGACCCATTATCACCCTTTTTGTTTACTCTTGCGGTAGAAGTGCTGGCGGTAGCTATCAGATCCAATCCAAACGTTAAGGGGATAACCATAAACAGTAGAGAAACTAAATTAATTCAATTTGCGGACGATACCACTGCTGTACATGATGGGGCTTTGTCTGCGAAATATTTAATTAGACTTCTATCCGATCGATTTTGCGAGAATCTCTGGCCTGAAAATAAATCAAGAGAAAACTCAAGGGCTCTGGGTTGGGAGCAACAAGCAGTGTAGAAAACGTCCCTTTGGTTTTTCATGGCCTGACAACTGAGCCGTTAATGGCTCTTGGAATATTCCTTTCGTACAACCAAAAATAAAAAGACAAAGCAAACTTTAGACCCATTATAAAAAAAAATCAAAGCGACATTAAATATTTAGCGTCAGAGAGGCTTGACACTGATGGGACGCATAACGATAGTTAGAACTCTAGCACTGTCCAAATTAATAGCATGCGTAGCATCATTTGAACCAGTCCCAGACTGGGTAATTCAGGAAATTGATTCGGCTGTTTACAGCTTCATTTGGAAAACGAAGAAAGATAAAATTAAAAGGAAACCTTAATTGCTGAGATAGCTGAGGGCGGACTGCGCATGACCGATGTGCGAAGCATGATCAAATCACTTAGGATAAAGTGGATCCAAAGATATTTTACATGTGAAACTACCAATTTTCCGAAACCACTCTGGAAAGAATACCTTTCTATGTTAGTCGCCCCTGTAGGAGGCAACTTAGTTTTCCATTGTAATTACGACACTCAGTTGCTTCCAATTCAAATACCTAGCTTTTGTCTTGAAGTATTGTTATACTGGTCAGAATTTAAATCCGCTGACGAAAGAAGCAAAATGATTGTGTGGAATAACAAGCTTGTATTAATCGATGGAAACTCCGTATTTTGCAAGCAGCTCTTTGACATCCGTATAATTTATATTGGAAATTTATTTCAGTAAAAGCCACGATCACGCAGCAACCCTCAAAAGGCACAAAATTTTAACTTAAAAGTTGTTACATGATCTGGAGAGGAATTATTGAAAGAATAAAGTCCATTTATAGAACTCCTATAGAATTAACAAGAAATGACTTTTCGATGAACACACTTGAAATGTTGATAAATGGAGAAAGTATTACTTTGTCTTCTCCTGAAAATTGCAAAAAAATCTATTGAGAGTTTGTTAGTAGGAAGGTGGAAACTGGATCTACAATTACGAAGTTAAAGTTAGACTAAAGTTCAATGTCAATGATGAGGAAATGGAGAAAGTTTTCTTACTTCCTTTTGTGGCTACGAATGACATTAAAAGCCGAGATTTTCAATATAGATTAATTAATAACTGTGTTTATACAAACCAAATTCTTAAAAAAATTGGACTAGTGCGAGAAGATATATGTACATTTTCTAATGAAGAATTAAAAACAACACATTACTTATTCTTTTATTGTATTTTTACCAGAAAATCCTGGAGTGAAGTAGAATCAATCGCAAATTCATTGAATTTATACGACAAACCGCTGGATATTCGAACAGTGTTTCTGGGGAACACAGGAAATGATTGTCCTCCATGTTATTATCCTAGGAAAACGTTTTATTTACAAATCGTGGCTCCAGGAAACAATCGCATTATTCAATATTTTTAAACTGGAGATTGAAAATACATACAGAATTGAAAAATATATTTCCACTAAGAATAATATTCTAAAATAGCATTGAAAAATTTAATAAAAATGGTCTGCCTTCGTAGAAAGTCTTTAGACCTAGAACATGTATTACTCTTCTATTTTGTGATGAGCATCTACTTTTGTTTTATATATTTTAAGAATCGAAGATGTATATATTATTATCGATTCTTGGTGCCTATATTGGTAATAACCCGAGTTTTGCTTTTTTTTGTAACTATACTTGCGACTCTTTTTGTATTATTCTTTTATTTATTTTGTGCTTTGTAAGTTGTTATTTATTGTAAGAAATGTATCCCTATTTTTTTGGAAATAAAAAAAAAGAGTTTTCTTCAATATTGGAAGGGGCTTTATATCCGGAGGAGCTTATAACCAAATTATTATTTTTGTATTCAAGTGTTAACACGTAAATGCGCTTTACGGTATTCTTTATTTAAGGTGTAATTATGGATGGCTTTCCTTTTTTATTTTGAATGGGTATCAGGTGTTATAACCTTGAGGGAGACTGTGTGTACTTTTGTTTTATTCACCTTGTGAATTGTGCTAGATCAGAAAATAAATAGATAACATAAACTACACGATTGTATTTTGCCTTAGGGGAACTGGAAGACACACGAACACACACATGCACGTACACATACACATACATATACACATACACATAAACATACACATACACACACACACATACACGTACACGTACACGTACACGTACACATACGCACACACATACACACACATACACATATACATACACATACACATATACACACACATACACATACACATACACATACACACACACACACAAACACAAACACATACACATACACATACACATATACACACACAAACACATACACATACACATACACGTACACGTACACATACACGTACACATACACGTACACATACACATACACATACACAAACACATACACATACACGTACACGTACACGTACACATACACATACACGTACACGTACACGTACACATACGTAGACGTAGACGTACACCTACACCTACACCTACACCTACACCTACACCTACACCTACACATACACATACACCCATATACATACACATACACACACACATACACACATACACATACACATACACATACACATACACATACACATACACGTACACGTACACACACACATACACTGAACACATACAGATACACATACACATACACATACACACAGACATACACATACACATACACGTACACATACACATACACATACACGTACACATACACATACACATACACTTACACATACACATAGACATACACGTACACGTACACATACACATACACGTACACATACACATACACTTACACGTACACATACACGTAGACGTAGACGTAGACGTACACATACACATACACATACACATACAC
>JANRMR010188980.1:0-10873 GCA_025434825.1 Bergia sp. 'catenularis'
AAACAACTGTTGCTTCTTGTTGCCATTTTCTTTCAAGTGACTCGTTCCCAGTCTTTTTGCAGTTGTTGAATATTTTGTTGTGCTAGTTTCCAGGTTCAATCCTGGCCGCCATTAGTTTGTTTACTTGTTCAATTGCTTCAATGCCATGTTGATTTCATTCACCGAAAGATGTGTTTCACATCTAAAAGTAACCAACATAGATACTGCGATCACTTCGAGTTCTGCCTATACAAGATTGTACAAGTAAGAGAATGTTTTGCCCCTCGGCTCCAAATAACAAACTGACAAGTATCAAACACAGAGTCAGCGAGTGTTTCAACTCACGTCAAGACATGCGTCAAATGCGAGAAACTACTGAATGATATCTAAACCAGCAAAAAAGCAGTAAACCAAGGTGTATAACTTGGCTGACCAAAATGGACGGTTGACCACGATCGGCCTCAATAGGTAAAAAAAAACAAAGCCAAGAAAAAGTGGCCGACTGTGGCCAACCATGGCTGACCGTGGCTGACCGTGCCTGGCCGTTTTTCTCCTCATCGTACAGAATGGCATACCCTCTTTTTCATATGTGTGAGTAACAATAATATTAACTGAGTATGTAGACCATGTACTAAATAGGAAACCCTAGCTTGCGTTTTAACTGCTGTATATATATACTGTAATTATATATAATTATATATATATATATAAATCAAATCAATTTGGAGAATGTTTTTTCTGAAAGCGCTCAACTTAAAAAGGAGCAGTACACATAACAATGTGATTTCAGACTTAAGAACTGAGTCATTGAATTATTGCTACAGCTGTGTTCCGTATGATCAAAAATGATCACACTCATCAGGCAAGTTACAATGAACAACTGGATATTCTTTGCTGGCATTATAAACAATAATTCAATGAATCAGTTCTTAAGTCTGTAATTACATTGTTATATATATCTAAATATCAATGGGTTTATTGACAATTGGCAACATACTGTATAGTGCTCAATACATGGTAGAGCAGTAGAGTATTAAAGATTAGCAATGGAACACATGTTTGAGTCAATTTTCCCTGCAATGGGGAAAATTGAATCAACCACGTGTTCCCTTGCCAATTTTTAATACTATATAATGATTTATTTTATATAGAGAGAGAGAGAGAAAGAGAGGATATGTATTACATGGCTGCATGGAGATACGATTTTTATCTTTGAGTATTGAAATATCTGGCACGAGTGAGCGAAGCAAACAAGTTCGAGATATTTTCAATACAAGAAGATAAAAATCGTATCTCCAAGCAGCCATGTAATGTTACATGTTTTGTTTATTATTCATCAAGCCATAAATTATTACAACCTGGAGAAGAAACCTTAAAGGGAAGTAAAACTGAAGAAAACAACAAACACCACACTTCACTTTCGATCATTTGTATAAATGTAATCACTTTGTGCTTTCACTAAAATGAAAGCATGCACACCAAAGCTTTCGCACCATTCAAAAGCCGGTCATCACTCTGACTGGCTAACAAGTTCTAAGGCGGGAAAGTTCTGCGGGAAAGTGATATTTGACACATGTCAAAATATGACATTTTGACACATGTGAAATTTCACTTTAATTTTATGTGTAAATCTCAGTCAGTAATTTATGGCTTGGTGAATAATAAATATATATATAATTATACAACAATATTTTCATGTACTCTCAAATCAATAATCATAATTATAGATTTGAGCAGTAAAATATATGTCACTCTTTACATTTACATTGCATATTTTTTAAACATGTAATGTTCTGAAGTGTATTAGTTACTTGTACAATTGACTAGTACACACATTTTGTAATGTATAATTTTAAGACAGTATACTGGAAATTTTTAGGCTGTAGCACGACAAACAATGCCAGCTGATTTTTTGGCAGGTCATGATTATTGTGAATGAAAACTTTACATATACAGTATGTTTATTAAGTTACATGTATTATTTTGAAATGCAGAGATTTTAAATTTTTTGCATCTTTCTAAATTTTTGTGTTTTATTTTTTTTATTCAATTTTAATAACTTTTTTTTGCTTTTTCTACCTGACATTGTTAAACTTACATGTACATCTATTGCTTAGAATTTATTATTTGAAATGTTTAATTGCAAAACTGTATTTCCCAAAGGGATAACTTGAACTCTCACAAAAATGATTCAGCATCATGATATGAAAATTATCTTTTAGTTGAAGACATTTGATTTTCAACTCTAAAACTTTTAGCCTTTATGTAATTATATTTTACACAATTTTAGCAAACATTATAATGTCTACCATTTTAATGTCAAGTATTTTAACACCATGTACTTTTATGTAAAATTTCTTATTATTTTAACTTGTGTTTCAGGGATTCTTTGGACTTTACAAAGGCATGGCAGCACCTATAGTGGGAGTCACTCCAATATTTGCTATTTGTTTTTGGGGCTTTAACTTTGGTAAAAAACTCCAGATGAAAGATCCACATGGCAAGCCAACGTAAGTGAACATGTGTGCACAGCACTGTATAGTACATGGATCACATTGAATTTAATATGTTTTGTTCTCAGCATTTAAGAAATGAATAATAAATATAATTTATTTTAATACATGTAAATAAATGTTAGTTGGATGCTACTGTTGAGGCCCTGTAAAAGGGGGGTGGGGGGGTCCCCATGTCGCCCGTCTACATATTTCAAGACTGAGTGTGTCACAGTTTTGGAACACTGTGTATTGTTGTTGGTATTTCATTAGAGCAGCTCATCATTAATTTTGTTGCTAGTTTATGGCTCTCATGTCGCCATTTCAAGGCCGTATCACTTGTCAGAATTTACCTCTTACAGGGCCCTACTGTTGCAGGTTAAATCTGATTTCAAGTAGAATGTGTACTAGTTACTCGACTACTCATTTGACAACATTTTTTTAAAAAATCTGGGGGGTGCTTTAAGGAATGTACAGTAAATAGCACATCTGAACGACCCCTGGAGAGTAATTGTCAATACAACAAATATTTAAAAAATGAGGGGCCCTCTTTATGGTTTGTGGATCCATAAAAATTTCTGACCTATGTTAAAAACATTATTACAGGTATCTCCAAATTTGGAATGCTGGAATGTTTGCTGGTGTCTGTACAACGGGGATTATGGCACCTGGAGAACGAGTCAAGTGTCTCCTGCAGGTATGTGTGACTGTGTGTGTGTGTGTGTATATGTGTGTGTGTGTGTGTACGTGTGTGTGACTGTACATTTATCATTTTTATATCCCAGGGGAAAACCCAAAAAAATATGGGACGAGGGTGGGGAGCTTTAAAAAAAATGAAATAAAACTCAAAACTATAAGTTCATCCAAAAAGTATAAAATTTTAGCCATATTTGCTATCACCAAAGGGACCCATAACAGCATAGGGTATGCTTTTTCACTTTTGACTTTAAACAGGTACACCAATTATTCCTTGTGCTATCATAAACAGGGTATAAATAGTCTTGATACTTTGAAAGGTAGAATAAGAATTCAATTTTTGCTAACCAAAAAATTTTTTAACGTCTTGCTCTCTTTATGTCATAAAATTATAAAAATTATCTTATTTATCCTAAATACAGTAGGGTCAGGGTTTTAGAGCTTGGGCTGCACCCCCCTATCCAAAATTTAGTTGAGTACCCCCCAGGGGTGTGACCAGTGCTTCATCTGCACAAAAGCAAGGCAGATTATAATGACCACATGACTTGTATGTTCAAGCAAAATTAAATCTCAAAATTTTTTTGGCATTCCTGAAAGTGAGACCATAGGGAGACCATCTGAAGTTTGATGCTGCTCACACCATTAAATGTAATGTTGTTATTGTTGTTTTTCTTTGTTTCTCATTGATGTGTCAAGATTGAATAATCCAGATCAGTAGTGCCGAGTGTAAACAAATTTATATTATAATTGTACATGACTGTACATATAAATGTGTATCAACTTGACATTAATTTTAATCCAACTGCAGTATTGTATGGATACTCTTTGTTAGTTTTTTTTTTTGTGTGTGTGTGTTTGTGTGAGGGTGTATGACTTATTGTGTGTTTATGACTGTGTTTGTGTGTGTGCTTTTATCATTATTGCTATTATATATTTTTGAGTACCTTTAGGATTCCTAGCAACATATTACTATAAATATCCCCACATGACTTGGCCACTTAGCTCTATTAGCTAGAGTATGCTATTTTCTAAGTAGCTTGTGCTCTCCTCCTACAATTTGCCGGCCTTAGTATGAACCAGTCGTAATAACCAGAGTGCTTTAAAATAAATAAAGTTGTTGTTGTTGTTGTTGTTCTACATTAATGAAAAACTTGAAATTATGCATTTACAGTAAGATCATGTTTAACATCTAGTTCTTTAATAAACCTTTACAATTTTAAAAGCTAAATCAATCAGCTATCTTCTTTACAGTAACTCACAAAATAATCTTACTGTAAATAGATCCAGCAAGCTTCTGGAGCTGAACGAAAGTATGCTGGACCAATAGACTGTGTCAAACAGATTTACCGTGCAAATGGCATTCGGGGCGTGTACAAGGGAGCATGTGCAACTTTACTTAGAGGTAAGACTTTTTAAAAAAGTATTATTAACTACAAAAAGATTCAACTTGGGTTTTACAGCATATCATGTGACAGTATATGTTATTATACATTAAGAAACAATGAAACAACCAGATAACCAGATGTTACATTTTATTCATTCTTATAGTGAAGTAGTGAGAGGAGACTTTATAAAGCTTATGACTGGTATTACATTCCAATTTTGAAGCGCTGGCTCCATTCTACTCTCTTCTCCATCGCAATTGCCCAATTTCACTATGGAACACATTGTTTTGGTGAAGTGAGGAAAAGATGGACAATTTGTAGCTGCAAAACTTCATTTGAGTTTAATTGTCAACTACAATTGAAGAGGTCCTGGCAAAGACATCCTAAGTACACGTTCTTTAATGATGTCAGATATGACTTCTCAAAATACTGTTTTCTAGGATAATCTTACACAACAAATAAGTTTATGGTCACTATAAAATTAATATGGTTTCAAGTGAGGCCTACTGTATTACTACTGTAAAATAATATTTTAAAAATATTAAAATTGTCCTTAAAATTGTCCAAGCTTTTGCCATTCTACAGCATCATCAGGGACTAATTTGTTATTCAGCATTGCAAAGTTTGTACATGTAGCTCCAGCAAACGTGACCAGCTGTAACAGGAACAAAAGGATTGGATAAAATTTATTTAGTGATCTGGTTAAACTGTGGTTCAGTGGGTCAGAACAAAAGCTCATTGAGTTCATTGCATTCCGCACATGAATTCACTGTAAATGTAGGTTTGAGTTTCTGGATGTACATAAAGACTTCAAGAAGGTGCAAGTTAATAGGATCTGACTCTTGGGCCGTGATCTCAGCAAAGATGAGAGGGTTGCTGGGGTTCTTGTGGCATTTGCGCATGTGTCTATATACTGAAGAGTTTGAGTTCCCCACATGTTCTTTAATGTGGTCTTGTCCAAGGAGGGAGGGGGAAGTGTTTTATCTTCAGTAGTGGTTATAGGCTTTTCATGAGGTTCTATGGTAGTCAGATGTAAAGCTGTTCAAATGGTAATATTTTGGAAGAAACTCAACTTGGAATATAAGAATAATATGCTGAATACATAATATGAGTCCAGTGGCCACTGTAGCATTGCATGAAAGTCTTAAAAGAATTTTGAGGTCTTATGAAAGGTTGTTTAAAAATTACATGTAATTGTCCTGCATTGGCCATTTTTGAACCAAGCCATTTACCATAAATAATTATTCTTTGATTGACAACATTCTAACATTTAAAGTTTCACTCAGAAAACGTTTACTTGTAAGCATTAAAAAAGATTTGCTTACATTTAATTTTGGCCTATTCTTAATCCCACAATGCATCAGCCATATACATATTTTTTGTAAAAAAATGAAAGATTGGTAGATTTGACCCCCATCCCCCCTATCCTTTCATCCCTGTTTAACACAGCTTTTTTTACAAAAGTGGTATTCAGGAAGTAATAAGATAATTTACTAAATAATAACTTTTTGTGTATTTCATAGACGTTCCTGGAACAGGGATGTATTTCCTATCATATGAATTTTTGATAAATCAGTTGACTCCAGAAGGAAAAACGTAAGTTTCACATGCTGTCTTCATTTTTCATTACTGTATACATGTAGTTGATGCTGTATTCATGGGGCTGTTATATACCTTTTCTGAATTATATGTACGCTGTAGTAGTGCCCCTAAACAATGTCAATAGCTTCAAACTGAAATCAAATTCCAAGCTCTCATACATGTGCTACATGTACAGTATATATATGTTTTGTATTCTACAAACTTGACGTCATGATCAGCTTCATATTTTATGGGTACCAGAGTTTGGTTTGGAAATGGACAATTGACATGTACAAGTACAGAGGTGTGGGCCAACATCATAAAAAGTTCTTAATTGTCTTTACAAACAAGGATTTTACATTAAATAAACAAATCACTTTTTGTGCATTGCCAAAATTTGTTTTGTGACGTGAGAACCGTACTCAGAAGAAGTTTGTTGTAGTTTTCAACATCATGGCTCAAGACTTACAAGTTTGAACATTTTGAAGATCTATGGTAGCATGCCAGTGGGTCTCTCGCATTTAAAAATTATTTATTTCCTTTCAAACACTCATGATGCAAAAGCCCTTGAAAGATAAAATACATGTAGTTGTAACACATCGTTCTTTCCAAATATCGAAATAACTGGTCAGCTACTGTTTTATAGGAGATACATGATTGCATTATAAGCTGCATGATACACATGTTTTTTAAAAGAAATCTAAAAAAGATTTAACTTTTGAAAGTTTGGCAAATAGTTAGTTTCTAAACCTTTTTTACATGTGTACCTTACATGTAATTTTACTGAAATTAATTTTAATAGTCCAGTTTCATATTCCCAGTTGCCACTGGTTACAATGACTATAGACTCATTTTTGCAGTGTTAGCCTCAACTTAATGCTAAACATTTATAAATACCAATTAAGATGAAGGTATGAGTTATTCACAACTCCCTGTATTGTTGGAGATTCCATTCTTGCCAGTATTTGTGTAGATTCAACACCAAGTTCAGGCAAACACTGTGAAAATGAGTCTGTTGTCATTGTACATGTAATCAGCGGCATCTGGGAATAGGGAACTGGACTGTCCATTATGCCATACTTATAGATAGTTTTAAATTGTGCATTGTATGTATTTTGGTTCTTGACTGACAAAGTTTTTTGATCTTTTCAAGAAACCTAAAACTTTTTGAAATTCAGCAGTTTGAAAGTATAATTAACTATGACAAAGGTGAAAAGTCAAATAGAAAAAGTGAGAGAGTGGAGGATGTCTCTTGTGTCTGAAGAAATGTACAGAAAGACAAAGTATTACTGACCTTATTGAATCTTTAGCTTAGACATGCAAATTGATTGTGTGAAGGGGAGTCATATACATTGTATTGGTGTCAATAATAATCATTGATGTAGTTTATAAAAGATTAAGAGTTTTTTCCCTCTTAGATCCATCCAGAGTATCAAATAGTAAATAAGTAGTTTCAGTATATTTCTGGGACATAATGAAGTGTCTCTGGCAGAGCTAGGTTATGTTTTATAGATTAGAGGTGTCTGTACTTTTATTGAGGTGTCAATACTTTCCACCACACTTTGTGTTAACGGCGTTAAAAAGTGCTTTCATTCATATTTTGTTAAGAAAGAAATTGCGCTTATTAAAAATGTTTCTCAAAAAGGCACCCCATCTTTAGGCACCAACATTGAAGGTATGTATATGTACATATTAGTGTTCCAGACCTCTACCTGCATGTATATGTTACAGGTCAAATTTAAGTCTAGGTTATTTTTTCAACCTAGGTCAAATTTTTACAACCTAGGTTATTTTTCTATCAACTGTCTGAGAAAGAATCAGATGCAATTAAAAAAAGAGTTTCTAATTATTTTCCCTCTGCTTCTCTTCCTTTTCACCTTCACACCACCCACCCTCCCTCAGTCCCATATCTTACTCTACCTCCCCTCCCCTCACAGCATCCCTTATGAGCCTCCTCTACACTATATTATGCATGTGCTACAATTTTTTTTTCCTAAATTTTATTTTGTAGTTACCATGTACCAAAGTTTGAACTCCCAACCTCTGGTTTCATAGTCCACAAATGCAAATGCAAATTACCCCATATTTCTTCTTATTATTACTCATTGGTCCCAGACTCCCCCTGGCCAAAATTTTAATTTATTCATAAATGCCCTAACCCTAGCCCTAACCCTAACCCTAACCCCAAGAATAACCTAGGTTTAAAAAAATCAACCTAGGTTAAATCAAAATTAACCTAAATCAAATTTGACCTGTAACATCTACATGTAAACCCTGTATGTACATGAAGTAAAACAGCATCAACATGACATTATATAATTATGAATAAATCTCTAATTATATTGTTTTAACATTATTTATAGACGATCTGAAATTGGAGTACATAAAATTTTAGTTTCTGGAGGTAGGTTTAATTGTTACACTATAAGACACTTGTAACCTACAGTACATGTACAATGTAGTGATAAGTCTGTCTTATAAAAAAGGGACTTAGCTTGAAGTTTCATGAAAATTTTCGGCAATTCAAATTTTTAGTGAAAATTAAAATTTTTGAGATTCAAACGGATGGTTTTTGAGCAGAAATGCTGATGTTAACAAGGCCCGAGTTGAAGACCACAACGCCTAGATCACTTTCAAAGTGTGTTCTTTTTTGCCACGTTCCTTTATTCTGCCATTAGCGAGTTCTTACAATACACTTTCATGTGCGATGTGTTTGAATATGTCATTACATTGTTTCTTTCTTCCATTCTACACGTATACATTATACTATATTTGATTTTCCTGCATCTGTTGCCCTATTTCTTTTTTCGAGAAATGTCTCATTTAAATGTTGAGACTAAACCCAGGACCTTACGTCCTTGTCCACAGATGGTGTACTAGGTAAAGAAGGTCACACAAAGCTTCCACAACCCCCTCCCTGCAAGGCCGAGGATTGAGCCCGGCACCTTGGGTTGGTGGTCGGTTATCACATAGTTACTGTACATATAGCTGAATTGCTAGTTTGTTGTACTTTTGTCAGATTCATTGTCTTTGCTTGCCTTTATTATTATGACTACTGTAAGATTCTGTAAGTATAGGTACATGTTTTGCAAGACAAATGTATTACCACTAACACTTCCGTTACTGGTACAATATATAACTTTTACTTTTCCTTGTAGGATTGGCTGGCATGTGTAACTGGGGAATTGCCATTGCACCAGATGTTCTTAAGTCGCGTCTTCAAACAGGTTTTTATCTTTTCTCTTCAACTTGTCTCCAGGCAACTACTGGTACTCGGCGATGGGTGGGTGGTTACCCGGGGCTTCAGAGATTCTCATCTGCAGTTACACTACTCTATTGGGTGCAAGAAAGGAACTTTGCCACGGGATCTCTGTGTTCCATTCTCCTTTTCAAAGTAATTTAGTTCTTCCCTTGTGCCGGTTTGTGCTTGTATCTTTTGAAGGGTACTGAAGTTACCAACCCTTGTTTCTCACATTTCTATATTCTGTGTTTTTGTTGTGGTTCAATTTAGTTTTATGTAATGATTCCGTCATGTTCAGCTTTTCTATTCTTCTGGTTTGATGCGTCTTTTTATGTTGCTATATAGCGCCAGAAGGGACCTATCCCAACGGAGTGAGGGATGTGTTCCGCCATTTGGTATGTATATTGCCCCCAATGTCTTTATTCAAAAGTTCAAACGTTGTGTTTTATTCTAATCAGTAAAAAAATATGAGTAAGTACTACAAGTTAAACCAGTGTCTGAAAGGTTATTAATGTATTTCCGTTCTGTTACTCAAAGCTTTTTTTAGGTTACTGTTAGCTATTGCTTTCAAAGGCTCTGATCTGGCCGTTTAGTTACTATGATTATGGAGTTTCTCTTTTCTGCTTGTTTTGGACTTCTTGGAGAGCAGCCCCACGTTTGAAATACATTTTTTTACAAAGACCAATCAATCAATCGATCGATTAATCAATCAAAAAATCAATCAATCAACCAACGTACCAAACAACAAAACACTTCTGTTGTATTTGCAACTGACACTTCTCCTTATTAAAGCGATCCTCGGCTGTTTCATTAAGTTGCGCCGAAAATGGTCTTTGAACATAGCTCCGATCTGCTGCATAGCAGAAAAATGATGTTTTGTTTTGTAAGTTCACAAAATGGAGTTTTCTGAAGGCGGTTTTCCACTTTTCAATTTCCCGGCGCCGCCATCTTGAATTGTGACGTGTTACAGTTAGTTAAACCTTTCAAGATGGTGGCGCCGGGAAATTCAAAAGTGAAAAGTCACTTCAGAAAACTCCGATTTGTGAACTATGCAGCAGACCGGAGCTACGTCCACAGGGCATTTTGGGTGCAACTTGTTGAAACTGCCGAAGGTCTCTTTAATAATAAGGATTATACTGTGTTTAACCAGAAACCAGTTGTTTTAAACAAATTTATTAGAATTTAGGATACCATAACTGAACAATCTGACAACACTTTCCATCCATTTTCGTTTAAAACGCGATTGGTCCTAGCTATTACCATACTTCCCCATCTAAACAGTACAAGTGTCTGTGGATGTTCTAAAGTTAGAGTCAGCGGTCATCTAGCAATCATTTTTTAACTATTTTACTAAAGCTTAATTAACGTTTGCTCAACCAAACAGACCTACAGTACAACGATTCTGTCTGTAGAACAAAACAAACACAGCCAATCCGCGACAGTTGATCCTAATAAGACATGCTCCAAGGGTTGCCTTTATACACCAAACAGACTGCCAC
>JANRMR010189024.1:0-10864 GCA_025434825.1 Bergia sp. 'catenularis'
TTTATTTGGTTAATCAGGAACTGTAGATTAAAACTGCATATTTCACGTGCAGCAAAATATGCTGATTTTGATTGTCCTACACGATTTTGAGTTTTGTTAGCATAGAGGCAAAAGTTCACAATGTTTGAGGAGGAAGTCCAGTTTCTGACTCTTGTGGCTGTTGTTTTAATTCTTTTAACTTCGCTGGCACCACCCCAACCTCCTTTGCAAGAATTTATCCCGGTGAAAGATTTATTACTCCAGCAACCGACCCACATTTATTATGGAAGAGATGTCTTTTCTTTTTGGCGTGACCAAGAAATGCTTTTCTAGAGAAACAATTGTGAAACACCGTTGTCCCTACTGGGCCTAGTTACTGACGTAGCACCAGCTCTGCTTAGGCGAACTGTAACTGGCAGACCGAGACTTAGAATCAGGCGACAAAAACTGAATTTTGTTAATCAAGTGTTGCTCTCTGTGGTGTGGGCTAGAAAATATCCACACTTGGACACACTTTCTCTGCTGTTTGACATTGACCCCTCAACCATCCAGCGCCTGGTTCACCGTACTGTGCTCATCCTTTGGAGTTATTTTAAGAACCAAGTTAATTGGCCGAGTTGTACAGAATGGAGAGCAATGGCTGGTTTTTGGTCGGAATTTTCAAACGCAATCGGCTGCATAGATGTCACCCCGCACGAGATATAAAGGCCATTAACAGAGCCACAACGTCAACTCTTCAGCGGACACCGGCACTACCACTGTTTAAACACACAAATAGTCATTGACTGTGAATGTAACATTCGGTATATACAGGCAGGCTTTTTGGGAAGCACACAGACGCCAAATCATTTAGATTAATGCAGCCGATTGGTTCTGGAATGACCCTAAACTTTCCGCCTGGCTTAAAACTCCTGGCTGACAAAGCCTATCCGAACGTCGATTGTCTTCTAACCCCAATTAGACGGAGGCAGATAAATATGCTCGAGAGACGAACCAGGCGCATGGCACGAAAGTTCAATCAAAAACATAGGAGTAGGAGAGTAAAGATAGAACATGTGACCAAGGAAGTTAAAGTGTATGGGGCTGCCAGTTATATCTGGAGAAATCCGAGGTGGCTCCAGCCTGTAATCGTTGAGCTGGCAGCATTTCTGGCTCATCGCCGCTTGACATTTTTGCGGCACCTTCGACAACAGCATCCTTTCTAAAAGCAAAAACTTGCCTTTTTGATGTCGCACAGTACAGCTGACTCGGGCCTGGACGTAGATTTTTGTGAAGCTTTTGTAAATTTTGTTCGTTATACTTGCTTGGAATGCAATTGTTCTACGTTTATTGAAAGCAAAACGTCACATTCACGACGTCTTTAATAAATTTTTATGAATGGTACACGTGTCATCTGTGCTTTAATATTAGTTCTAGTTGTCATTTGTGGTAAATTAGCATCAAATATTTCGTTATGTGAAATCATACTAATAATACAAGTCTCGCAAATTCAACGTGTTGTTTTGTTACAAGCTTTTCGGTAAAAGAAAATTAAATTAATGTTAATTCTAAAAAGAATAGTTAATTAAGATATTACCTTAAACAACAACGCAGAAAATAACGGTTTCTTTTTTTTAAATCGAAACTGCTTACCAAACATTTGTTATAAGGAGTAGAACCGATTTCCTAGGACAGTTTCCAAATAATTTTCCTGGTATAAGTGTCAATGCCCTCAACTGAAGTATAGATTCAATTTTTTAAAAAAATACAATATCTGACATCTATGTCTTCCCGGCATTTCTCAAAAAGTCTTCCTCATGAGTCGATAATTATCAGTGTTTTCAAAACTGACAGACTGTAAGCGTATAATACGGGATTATGAGAACTGGCAGCTTATTTGTATTTCTGGATTCTGCACAAAATCTTTACCGACTTCAAGCGCCGATGCATCAAACAACACGACTACATACAGTAACCTTGAGACTGTGTCGTTTGGTGTTTCCCCATCGCAACCCGCTTCTTCATATATTTAACAAACTATCAAAAAAAGATCTGGGGGCAAAACCATATTCTCTCTTAACACTTCCCTTTATTAAGGCCAACAACCAACTTTTAAAAATGTTTATTTTTGCTGTATAATTACTAATTAGTTAATAAATAATTTCAATATTTCAGTGCTAAACCTGAATACCATTGTTTAATGCAACAGCTGCTCCTTCTATTATACTGTATTTCAAGACTTTTGAACTTGATTATTTGGGGAAAAAAACAGCTACAAAGTTGCTTTAATTTTTGCTCCGCCTATTCTACTTTAGGTGCTATACACATTTCTAGCGATGAGGATTTCTCCTTAGAAGTAAACCTTCCAATGTAATGACACCAATCCTCACCTGGGTCTTTCGTCTTGATCTACGCACTTTTTCACAAGAAATAAGTTGCTTAAATGCTGCTCTAAACTCTTAACTGAGTGCGTTGTAGATAATTGGGTCAATAGCAGAACTAAGGGCTGGCTGGTTCTGAAACTTCTCTTCTTGTGATTGCTAACGTTTCTGTGCACTTTGTAGTAACAAAGTGCTGTTATTAGAAGCGGTACTAGGATTAGAAAGGCTTAACCAATTAAAAAAACTAAAAATCCATCCTGATTGATCACATGAAAAATATAGCCCAGTTTCGCAACGTAGCGTGTCTGTGTTACTAAACCAATTATCTATGGAACTACTGCAGACGCCACAACGGAGCTTCTCTTGTAAGTTTTGTTGTAAAACCAGGGATGTACGACCTTGAAATATCAATGACATTGTCTCTAAAGAAACCATTCCGGCCACCAAGGCTACGTACGAAACCTTGCAATTGACAAAAGGTATTGCTTTGTGACCATCTTGTTATTGCACCAACGCTTAGTGGCAGAACAAACATTGCGATTAAAATATCAGAAATGATTAAGTTGACAATGTACACATTCTGTCGTGTGCAAAGGTTTTTGTTTTTGTTGACTGTAGCCAGAAGCGAAATTGAAGATCCTATACACAAGAACTGTTTTAAACATACTGCAAGTTTTGGAATCCTTGCCTTCAACATGCTACATGAACTACTTATAACAACAACTATGTTACGTGTCACGTAGGACTAAGATCTCTTGGGGGTTTCTGACTAAGGCACTTTAGTTGAAAGGCAATTTTTAAATAGTCTCCTGTCGGAGTCTGAAGTTTTAATGTAGTTTTAATATTTTCAAAAAGTTATATTATACGTACTTTATTGCTCAGCGTTAAAATTCAGTTTCATGTCACTTTACCTTTAAAAGGTTAAAGGTTAAGGGTTAAAGGTTAAAGGGCCAGAGGAAGTGCTACAAGGACTGTCTAAAGTAGTCCTTGAGCGCTAGCAATATACCTATATTCTTTGCTGGGAGACCCTCGCAAGAGATCGCAGTGCATGAAGACAGGGAACCCACAAGGGGGATTGTGGCCTTTGAGGAGACGCAGCTGCTCAACCTCGACGAGAAGCGTTGAAAATAATTGAGTCAATAAAAAACATATGCATGGAAAATAGTGAGTGGCTTTGCAAAGCAGTAACGTAGCTAAAGTTGAATAATCCAAAAAGACACATCCCCACTCAATTTTTCAGCTTTCACGTTGATTTCTCACTTTTCCCCCAGCTTTTAATTATTAGCAAACACGTATTTTGACAGTTTTTTTTCAATTTTGGTACCCTTTTTGATATTTCTAAATTTAATCTTTTGTAAAAAATCAAAATTTATCAAAAACTAGCTTTATTCGAATTTTTCGTTCGAAAAAATTTTATAGACACAAGAAAATAGCATTTCCAGTTTATTTATTTTTCACTACAATGCATAGTAAATTTGCTCTACTGTTTGGTAAAATACTGAAAAACACAATTTTTAAAAAGGTGACCTCATTTCTTTGATTGTGGTAACAGTGTTAACCAAATATTCAACACGCGTCTACACTTTATTTTCCCATGACAACACCCAGATATAGCAGCCATTTTAATTACTTTGAAATATTCAATTGATATTTAGTGGATAAATATTGTGTTTAACACATACAATATAATATTCTATCAAATGAATATACCTAAGTCTATTTTGTAAATATCGTCACAATTCAGTGAAAGCTGCAATAATTTTTTTCTAGTAAACTATCTAAGTATTATTATTATTATTTTTAATTGAAAGCTCAATGAATTCTGACTAGAAATTCCAAGTTTAATGAAGAACGGAAAAAGTATCTTGAAAGTAATGTGGGCCCAAATGCTCCACCAACAATCATTCCGGTTTCTCTTTTCAAAAAGCCCCACTTTTGTAGGTTGTTTAACGTTGCGTGTCATGCAGGCTGCTCTGGCTATTCCACGCTAGGTTCTTTTCACATTTCTAACGATCTGGGTTTTTCTGTAGTAACAAAACGTTCCGATGTAATGACATTAACTCTCACCTGGCTCACTTGTCTTAATCTACGTACTTTGTCACAAGAAAGAAGTTGCTTAAATGCTTCTCTGAACTCTCGACTGAGTGCGTTGTAGATAATTGGGTTGATCGCCGAACTGAGGGCGATGAGCAAACTGTACGTTCGGTATGTGAGTGCCGGCAGAGTAAACTGCCCATAGTAGAACTCGCTTATGCCAACGGCATTCACTGGAATAACCCAGCAAACGGCAAATGAAAATACAAGGGCAAATAGAAGGCGGTTTACGTTGATTTCTGTTACAGAATTGGCTTTGTGCACTACTTGGTTGTTTCTGAAACTCTTTTTCTTGTGGATGCTAATTTTTTTGTGCACCTTGTAGTAACAAAAGGCTATTATTAGAAGCGGTACCTGTAAAAGAAAGACTGACGCAACTAAAAAGTGAGAAAACCCCCCTTGATCAAACGGACAGAAACATACTGCTTTCCCTGGATGAAAAGCGTAACTGAATTTTGCTACATGGTATATCTGAGCAGCTAGTGGAGGTATCCAGGAAAATGCAACGGACGCAATAACGGAGCTTTTCTTGAATAATCTGTTGTAAATACGTGGATGTACGACCTTGAAATATCTGTGAACAGCTATCAAGGTCATTGTACCTAAGGAAACCATTCCGGCCTCCACGCCCACGAAACCTTGCATTTGACATACGGTCTCGCTATAAGGCCATCTTCCGGTTATTATTGCACCAAGGCTTACTGGCATCACAAACGTTGCCATGAAAATATCAGAAATTGCTAGGTTGACAATGTACACGTTCTGTCGTGTGCGAAGGTTTCTATTTTTGAAGACTGCAGTACAAACCAAAATATTGCCTGCCAGTGCAACAATATTTACAATAATTGCAGTAATCGACTCAAATACTACGAATGATTGAGAGCGATTGGCAAATTCCAAAGACGAAATTCTGTGCCTTTCGGAGAAGTTCAGCATTTCGTATCTTCACGACTTAGACTCTATAAATAACCTGAAAGATGAAGAAACGATTTGTTAAAACAGATTCAAGGAACTGTGCTTTACCTGTCTTTAATGTAATAAGTGTCGTGATTTGGATACCTGAAGTGAATTGTAATTATACCTGATGTAGATTGTAATACCTGATGGAACAGCAAATGAGTAATGTTTGATGTGAAATGTAAAACCACATAATGTTGTAATTAAACCTGATGTAGATTGTAATACCCGATGGAACAGTAATATTTGATGTGAAATGTAAAGCCACATAATGTTGTAATATATGATGTAAAATGTAATACCTGATGGAATTGTAATGTTTGATGTGATATGTAAAACCGCATAATGTTGTAATATATGATGTGGATTGTAATACCTGATGGAATTGTAATGTTTGATGTGAAATGTAAAACTACATAATGTTGTAATCTATGATTTGGATTGAAATACCTGGTGTGAATTGTAAAATATGTGAATTGTGATATATCATGTGAATTGTAATATATCATGTGAATTGTAATATATCATGTGAATTGTGATATATCATGTGAATTGTAATATATCACGTGAACTGTAATACTTGCTGAGAATAGTAAAAACGGATTTGAATTGTGATATTACCTTGTCATGATCTGTAATAAATAGAGCTTTCCGAGAAGTGAAATGTTATGGGTGGTGTTACCATAAACTAACAATGCGGTAGGGAATTACTGGCGGGGAGGGGATTTTTGCTTGATTTACGAAAAATAGCACCAAAATGCATTGATCCTGACGATTTTGTTTGTAAAAAGAGTTTCTTTGTCTCGTTCAATTGTTTTAAGTATGACCTTATTAAACAAAAAATTGAAAAGTCCAGAAGGCTTTTTGATTTTGTCGTTCCATACGTCTCAAACACTTAAAATCAATACCAGTTTCCACAAATATAAGCCCGCAAGAGAAACAAGAACAACTTGTATGTCTTTCACTGTTCTAACGGTGAATTTTAAATTTGTTGCTCCCGATGAACGCTATTTCAGCAGCTGCTCATAATGGCTATACGGCTAAGACAACTTCTTCTGAAAACTATTTGTTTTTATTCTTTCTTTCATTTACCATCCATTCCTTTTTATTTCTTTTAGTTTGAAAAAGTGAGAGTGAAGCGAAATGTAGACCCCGGTTATAAAGACTAAGTAATAACGGGACCATTTGCTTACTAGCGTCGCGAGGTGGTCAGTTTGGTGGATGCTCACGTGAAATTCATCGCCCTTCCCACCATCCTCGTGGACGTAGTCGCACTGGTTGCTTAAAGTATCATAGAGCCAGCTAGAATTCGCACACTTAAATTGCATTTCCCCAACTCATATAATCAAAAGTGCTGTTAAATTAAAGAAGACACTTTATTTATTGAGGGTAACACATTCACACCCATAGGACATACTCTCCCATGTGACCCTCACCACAACACCGGGATTACCCTGCTCTTTTCGAGAAGTGTGTGGGTTCTTTTAAGTCCCCCGAGATAGCGTTTTAGGAGATTAGACTAACAGCTTAACGTCCCTGTCCGCGGTATTGAGTAATACCTAGACTCCCTAAAGGTGTTTCCATCTAGTTTCCAAGAGCCCAAAACTAGAAAGCAGCGAAAAGTAAAGGAATTTAATATCTGGCCGGCACCGAAAAGTGTTCTCTTTACAATGGCATGAAATTTGTGTTTTGATCCGAGATGCGTACTTTGATTAGTTAAATGTTAGCATTACTACAAGGACTACTAAACGAATAGTTAGAATTAAATACCAGTTTAGAAGGAGTATATATATAAAGAGGGCATTCACAAAAACGATTTTGTAAATGCTGAGAAGACGCACGTTTTTTCTGTATCAAAGATTTATTCCTTTCGTTCTTTTTTCTGTTACATGATAATTCTTACGGTTAGCAATTCGGTCACTCCCATCTATAACTCTATTCAATGCAGACTAAATATTATCTTAGTTCCTCCTTTTCAATGAGTTTGCTGTGTATAACTCATGTGCACAAACTAGAAAAGTAAAATACTAGTCGTAATGACATCTTCTGTAACATGTGTACATTGTACAGTCAAAATGTACTCGAAAGCTTTTGCTCCTTTGACCACTACGCACTTTCACTCTTGAAGTGCAATCAAATCTTAGCTTCTCTTAGTCTTACTCTATTCCTAGCGAAAGGTCAACAACACAATTGTAAATATATAAGTACAAGCAATAAAATTCAACTTGAACTTGTATAGAATCCTGAAACTTAACCTCTATCAATGAGATATTGTGCAGTCAAGGTATACCTTATCTGTTTCGACTTTTTAATTTGTAACATTGATACATTTCATTTTACTTAAAGACATAAAACTGGGTGCTCAAAGTTGCAAGCATCCTCTTTTAACAATCTGGTAAGGATCCATACAAGATTTTGCACTAACCTTTCAAATCGAACAAACACAGTATCGCTCCTATTCACCAGAATACGAAGTTGTATCCAAATAGAGGAATTGACTTCAAGGCTGAATTGCCAAGAAATGAACTTCTTATTATGTGCAGTAGTTTTTAATGTTTGTAGTGAGGCAGCTGGAAAAAAACATATTATTTGTTTTCCCCAAAAAGGTAGAAAAGACAAAACGTAAACAAAATGTTAATTAAATCTCGCTTTTTGAAAAGAAGCCGCTTTCACTGAATGTTTGATTTTCCGGTTTTTTAATATTTCATTTTTATTTTCATTAATACCTTACATGCTGCATGTTTTTTTTGTATTGCCATATAGTTAACATAGCATTTTGTTTTGTAAAGAAAGAGCAAGAGATTAAAAAAAACATGTTGTCTTAAAGGCTGCTATAGGGAAAGCATGTAGAGAAGAGAAATAAATAAGGGAAAAAAGGCAATGCAGGTTTGTGTTTATACAAAGGGAAACAGTGCGATGCTGATAATGGAAGTTGTATGTAAATATAGCGATGCTAGTGTATATAAATATACATATATACATATATTTGCACATATTGTAGTTGCAAGTTCATTTAACTTGTGTTAGAACACCGGCAGTGCTTCTGAAATATCATAAATGTGAACACAGAGTCATTATAATCTTTCAAATTTTGAAAACTTTAATTGGTGTGCCTTGTTGAAATTTAATATTTACACACTGAATAATTTAGCTAAGAGAAAGTATTTCGAACTAAAGTTACCGAGTGCGGCTTCTTTATTATTTCCTTATAATCAAGATGTTGTCCATATTTTTATGTTATCAAGTGATATAAAAGAGGGAAACAACAAACAAAAAATACTTTTTCAATTAAGAAACAGAGGAAAGGAAATATTTTTACAAAATTAGAGCAACTGAGAGTTTTTTTAAAAAAGCAATTTGGAGAAGGAAATCTTGCTCTTCGTGCAAATTTTAGTGATCGAGGTACAACCACACTTACTTACTTACTTACTATATGCAACTGGTCTCGTTATTTTCACAACGTTTGCACATCGAGAACTAAACAATCAGGCGCGGCACCACACGAAATCATGATTTGGTATAAATTTAATTAACACTTAAAATGCTTGAAGGGAATTGTAATAGTTTTTTATTGTAGTTTTATTAAATGTAAAAGTTGTCGAGAATGCTTCTCACGACATAAAATAGTCACAGAGTTGAAGATTGGTTTCTCGGTTTAATCACGTTTTCACAGTTTTCTCAAGCTTACACAGTTTACATTCTCTCTTTAACTCACTCCCAAAACTCACCTTAATACAACATGTGATAATAACCACTGTCAATCATAGTTGAGTCACATGTGTTTTATAACACCTTCCGCTAGAACAAGCTGCTATTGATAATGAGAGTTTGTTAGCTAGTTGCTTCAGAGAAGCAAGCGTAGCTCAGTTGGTTAGTGCGCGGCCTTCGGAGCTGGAGGCCCCCAGTTCGATTCTCGGTGACTCCAACGTCTACTTCGACTTTCCTCTGATCAATGTAGCTTTAGCTTTAAATACCCTTTAAACGGAGCACTGACAGAGTTTGGGGAGTAAAGCGCGCACCGAGGCCCAAAAGTTTATCAGTTGTATTACTGTCACGTGTCACCCTCGTTAAACAAAGTTGCTTTACCTTTTTTTACCTTTAGTCAACAGTTCACAAAATTTTAAGAATCCCGGAACTACTCAAACCAGTAAAAGGTGAGCTGATTTCCCACAAATTTATATTAAATCAAAAAGTAGATGTCGTACTCGTAGATTATACACATCGCAGAACAAAACAGCTTGGGACACCGAGTGAATATGTTTGTAACATAAATTTCTTTCCTGTTGTGCAGTTCAAGTTCAACTTTATTAAAAATGTTAGTATACACGTTTATTTTGGCACTAGTTTTCAAAAAGTGTTCATTAATCGAGGCAGACTTGTGGCTATTGCAGTTTATGAAACTCTAAAATAAGGATAAAGAGTATAACAATTTACCAGATGTAAATTAAACATACTATAGTACGAATATATACATATGATGTACTTTTAATACTAGGGCATATAGAGTGAGTTCACATTTCACTTTGCTGCAATACAAACTATTTTGTTTGGAAAGAGCCCGTATTAAACTTACGATCTCAACACAAAACACTTCAGCTTATATATTTTAAAATTGAAATAGTTTACATATAAATATGTAAACTTCGTTTAGACATCTAACACTAATATTGCAAGGAATTGAATTTCAAAGTCGAACTCCCATTCGCGAAAAATTAAGTTGCAAAAGCATTCTTGAAGACGGCGTGAAGAGTTTTTGGAAGTCGAAGATCTCGTTGCATAGCTATAGGAAGTAACTGCGTCACTGACTGAAGTGAACAAGCTTCATAAGTTCAGAGAGGCTTATTAACAACATCATACAACAAACTTACTGGTGATTAAAAACACATGATATTCAAAGAATGATTGTTTGCTTTAACAAATAATGAGACTGCATTCTGCCTTGCGTCAGTGAAAAAAAGTTCAAGAGTTTGCTTTTGCAAGATTGAAAGATTGTTTAAAAGTGATTTTGAAGTTAGGCCCCAAAGTCAAAATCCTTAAGGTTGCATAAGAGTACAGTACAGAGTCATTAAAATATCTAGAAGCACGAAATGTATAATTACAACTGAACAAATAAACCTTAAACAAATTTACTTGCAAGACTGTATTTCGGGTTTGTCATGGCAGTTTGCATTTGTGAGCCAGTAACACTTATGGTTGCTGTTGTTTAGCTCTTCTACTATAGATCGTATTTTCTCAGCTCTCAAAACATTCAGTTGATGATCGTAGTTGGAGAGGGCAATCGCCCTACGTTGCTTCACTTAAAGTGCCTATGAAACGAATTTATTTTTCTCGTTTTTCCACTATTCAGAAGGTATGAAATTCCACTACAAAAAAGATTTTGGCCAAAAACATTTTTTGTGTTTTTTTTTTGCTCTTCAAAATGTTGAATTTTCCACCGTCGAGCGGCGAATGCCGCTCCCGGTCAGAAGATCACG
>JANRMR010189046.1:0-20016 GCA_025434825.1 Bergia sp. 'catenularis'
GGGGGGGTGCCTGCGTATTCCGCGCACTCCCCTGCCTACGGGCCTGGTATATACCATGAAAAGTTGGTTATTTCAAGAATTTTTGAAACACAATAGCTGAGCAGAAAAAGAGATGATGGATGGAACGAATCTGTATGACTGAAACTGCCTTAAAATTGCAAATTTATTTAAGACGACGATTGTCTTGATAATTTGGGTTTTTGTTTTTACGGAGTTGGTTTTACGATGCCTGCGGAAGATCCTTAGCATTTCTTGTTACGATTACATAATCAATGAAGAAGTACTTCGACGTTCTGGCCTTCGCAGTCTGCAGGACATAGTGACCGAACGCCGAATGCGCTCTTGCGGCTCTCCAACACCCGCCAAGCCAAAGCTGCGCTGGACTGGACCCCTGTGGGTGGCCGACGTCCCCGTGGGCGACCCCGAAAGACCTGGCGGTCTACCTTCAGAGAAGACCTACCTATTCGATCAACCACCTGGATACAGGCTGGTACTCTCGCCCAGAATCGAGAAGAATGGCGTCGTTTTGCGGCCCTTTGTCGGCCTTCGGCTAGAGCCAATTACTACTACTTGCTTGACAGCTTGTGAAGGAATCCTTGGCCGACGATCTCTAAAGTCAGCACAAACAAAAAAACCGAATTCACTGAAAACGGAAATATTTCTGATCTATGACAGAACACGAATTAAGGATTGTATACCTAAAATTAATTAACCAAGATTCGTCGTTGAAAAGCCAGATGATGTTTATTCTATTCTCCCCACCCGGTAACCGTCGTCTGTCTGATTACACTTTTTCTCCCGTATGGGGGTGGGTCAAGAACAAAAGGCGCTGTTTACCCACAAGTCCACGGGGGCCTAGTAATCGAGGGAAAGCCAAAATTTATCCAAGATGGCGATGCACGTACCAAAGACCGTTTTCCAGAATATGATGAAGGATGGCGCAAGGGTATGTATTTATATCCAGATTCCCACAAAGATATTATTATAGATTTTAAATCTGATGGATTCTGTTGAATCTACGCTCATCGTTTCATTAATTTTAATGGCGATCAAGCCGGCTTGGTGCTGGCCAGCTGAAACACGTGCACTGGGATGTCAAATGATAAACTTGTGGGAGGATCTTAGTTTTGACTCTTTTTCGTTTTTCTTCGACTTATTTCATGAGTGTTTTAGCGGTCTTAATCAAAATCATGGCTATTCTATTGTTTATCTGTTGCCAGTCTTCTCGCAGAAATCTGAGACTTGTTGTAAAAGACAGTATTAAAATTGATATTCCTGTAAGAGTTTACTGTAATTTCATTTCTGTTCACTGTTGATTATTTTCGTTATTGTACTAAGTCAGTTCATTGTACCAGAATGCCGTTGTTTAGGGAGTGTCAGTTATCAGTGTTAGTAATCAAGAGAGGCACTGGTTGTCTTCATCACCCTTGAGAGCAGAGCAGCCGTTTCGGCTGAAGGCGTTTCAAAAAGGCTGTGGTAGATTCTGTTGCTATGTTGTGCAGTTACCTTCAGTAGTAAAATAACACTGCTATGTCATTTTAAGGGATAGTGCACTTATTTTGACCAAGGCAGGGTGTGACAAAAATCAAATTTTCACATTAAAGTGACGTAAAGGTGTCAAGTAAGGTTTTTTGGCAGGTATGAAAAAACAATTTTGGTATTATTTTTTTGGTTAAAGATTTTGCGTAGTATTTTTGGCAGGGTTTGTTATATTCTGATGGGCATTTAAATATTTGACTTTTAAACTGAAAATTTATCATTTTAGTTTCTGAGCAAGTGAAAGGTATTTTTCAACCTGTAGTTTTATAGGGGTTTTCCGTTTTGGATTATCTCTTTATCAACACCTCCCTTTCACTTTGCTATCAGAGTACATGTACATGAGGATCATTAGAATTAGGCAGGACTTGGGTACACATACCCAAATACCCAAGGATCAGTACTCACCTACTGACAGTCCAGACATATGAAATAATTTCACTGGAAGTGTTCTCTTTTGCTTGTCGACTTGACCATAGACCTGTATTTTCCTTGTCTAACAACTAATAAAATTAGTGAGTACCCATTTGGAAATTGCACAAGGGAGCGTCTAACCCAGAGCTGTGAAGAAGTAGTCCAAAATTTAATTGCAATATTTATATTACCACATACTGCTTTATGTATAAGCTAATAATTGAATACAGCAGCTCTGTGAAAAACAGTCTAAGTGAGAATTTCAGGCAAATTTTCAAAATACTGGTAAATTTTTAGTTTTTCATTCATCTACGCTGTCTCCCAGGCTAATCTTAATTAACAAAATAGTTTTCTGGTCACTTATTTTCTAAGTGCAAGAAGGGAGGGGGAACTGTTTTTATCTCCAAAGAAATTATAGGTTTTACACAGCATTTTAGAATGAGGTTCTTTGGTTGTCAAAAGTCAAGTAATTTAGGAGAAAATTCAACTTCAAATCTCAGAATAATGTGTTAGATAGATAATATCAGTCCAGTGGCTACAGTTGTATTGTATGAAAGTGGAGAACTGTGAGGTTTTGTGAAGAATGGTTTGTAATCATCACTTTGGCTGATTTTGCTCTGAGTTGTTCAGTTTGGCCCAAAAGTTACATTATGGATATTTAGAATCATTTTACACACCTTGGTGAGTTTCTTTGACATGTTAGCAGCTAGTCAACCACATGAAATAAACAAACATGTTTCATTTATAATTTTTTAAGTTAAAGTACAGTTTCTAATGACAGAGTGCATGCAGTGGCCGAACAGTTAGTGTGTCTGACATGTAACCTGAGGGTTGTGAGTTTGAATCCTGACCTGACTACTGTGCTATATCCTCGAGTAAGACACTTTACCTGACTTGTTAAACTCGTTCAACTCAGCTGTATAAATGAGTACCAGTTTCTGTTGGGGCTAACCTGTGATAGATTAGTATCTTGTCCAGGGGGAGTCAGAGACTCTCAGACACTTAACACCAGGGAAAATGGTTTTCTCTTTGAATGAATAGTGTAACGTAGTGGAACTATGAAGGGAAAGAGAAAATAGTTCCTAAACCAGAACAATAGCTGTCAGTTATTCCCTCAGGAATAACAATGCCCATATTTAGAAGGTTCAGTGGGAAATTGATGACTATTTATATTCAGATTCAAAGTTTGTTATTTATTTGTGGTTCTTTCAGCACTGAAAACTTTGTTAGACTCCACAGTTACATTGCCTGGATATCTTTAGACATTGTTCCCATTCAGCCCTTATCCCCCGGGGGTTGTGGCCATGCATACATGTAGGTTGGGGCATACATTCCGTAAAATTTCTCTTATCATGTTTGGCTATTAAGAGTTATTATTAATTCTGGTTTTCGTATCTGGCTTGGTTACATGAATTTTAGGGATCAAACTGAACTTGGCCTCGGGGCATTTTTGCATTTGTATTCAACAAATTGAAATTAAATACTTGGACCTTGAGTTGTCAGGACTAACACCACATATTGTGTTCTGTCGTGATTGTATAGGAATAGGAACTGGAGATAAGCACCGTCCTTATGAGCCATTTGGCTTTGGAAAGGGTTTAGCTTTTATATGGTTATTAATGAAATATACAGATTGTTATTTTTTTGTTCCTCAGCACTTCATGGGCCTTGATGAAGCCGTCTTCAGGAACATCACTGCTTGCAAAGAGCTGACACAGATAACTAGGTCATCACTTGGTCCTAATGGTGAGTTTTTCTGTTTTCCATTTGCTAAAACTGAAAATGGTATGTACAGTTTTATGTACTGTGTTTGTTCTATTATGAGTAATTTCTCCCTCTTTCTAATAAATACTGCTCCTAATGAACATCCCAGGCATCAAAGTGGCTCTGTCATAGCTGAATCAATGTATTTTCTCTTTTTCAGAAGTTAAGATTTAAGTTAAGTTATTTATCCAAATAATTTCAAAAGAAAACATCATAATCCACTAAAAAGACATTAATCAATCACTTCTGCTAAGGCTTTATGCATTTTAAAACAATTTATTGCATTGTGTTCCAGGTTGGAACACAAGAATTGGCAACTGCAATCCAACTTAATTGCCTCCTAATACAGCACATCCATAGCGTTTATTTCATGAAAAACTTAGATTGGTATCTGAACAGTGTCTGTTGATAGATATTTTAACATTGAAACAGGTTTTTTGTCAATAAATCCCCAAGTATGCACAAAGCCGTGAAAAAATCCTTTTAAATAAAACCATTACTCATTTTGAAAGGGACTCTTTCATTGATAATACTTTAGTTTTTCCTGTTCAGTGATTCGACTTTTATATTATTTGGCCAAGGAATCTTTGAAGAAAACATCTTAACCCACCAAAAAGACCTTTGTTGAAACATGGTGGTTCAGGATTAATGCATTTTAAACCAATTTATTACTCTGTGTTCCAGCCCAGAACATCATTGATAACATGATCTATAACTAGGGCTGGGAGGAAGGCCAAAAAAAACCTTCAAAGGTTTGTTTGGGTTTTTGAGCGAACCTTCAAACCTTCGTTTCAGGAAGTACTTAATAAAACACTCTTGATCTCAGGCTCCAACACATGAAAAAATGATTACTATATGCCGCTGCACAACCACCCAACGTATTCACCCTACACTAAACAGCACAGTCTGAGACACAGAAGAGACATTTCAAATTCAAAGAATGTTATTCTGTATTAATCAAGGAAAATGAACTCAATCTCATAACTTAAAACTACTAGGTTTAAAGTCAAGTTTCTCAGAAATTAGGGTATTTTTGTTGAAATATGCCATTGTTTTGTATAATTTAAAGCTACTGACCAAAGAAACAGAGGTTTAAAGGTTGACAAAAAGGACAAAGGTTTGAAGGTTCATCCCAGCCCTATCTATATAACAAGACAAACGAGTACAATCTCACTTAATCACCATTACTATTTGCCTATCGAAAAACTTAGATTGATATCTGCACAGTGCCTGGTTATATATTATTTTAATTTATAACTAAGTTCTCATGTTAATAAATTTTAAGCTTTTGCAAAGCCATGAAATTGTTCTTTTATACGAACTTATGTGAATTTCCCTACCGATTTTCAAACTTCATGTTATAGTTTTTATCCATTTTCAGGCTAATCTGAAACTGATTATTTTATAAATTTATCATGTTCTATTGTAAATCCTTCAATTTGATTGGTTTTCTCACCATTTTATAATCATTGATATACATTGATACACATTGATGCATTTTTGCATGTGCGAGTGGCAATGATTTGAAGTTTGTTATGTTTATAGTTTGATGTAAATTGATTCAAATACAGTATCTTTAATTTACTTTTACCAATAAACCACAGAAAATTTATAACTAACAATTACAACACACGCTATTGTTTTCTGTTAGTGATACATGTAGTTAACTCAGATTTGTCTCGTTGACTACTGTTATGTACTCATAGAAAATGCTAGCTTGTGTTTCAATAATAATTAAATGTATTATATGACATGCCCCCCAGTTTTGTCCAATAGTGATACCCAGTTTCAAACCAAGATGTCAAGATCTACAGCTTCTGAACTAGTTCCCAAGTTTCTTAAGTTGCATTCACACTTGGTGCCCGAGCACTAGTGCCTGGGTACTGGCACAAAATGGTGCTGTGTTCAGACACTGGGTACCCGATATGTAGATGCCCACTTCAGTGCCTGAGTACAGGGTCGAGACCTTATACTGCCCATGCCAGAATTGGTTATGGGTACTTGAAAAAAAGTGTGTCCACATTAGCAAGAATTGTACTCGGGCACCATGCTCAGTCACCAAGTGTGAATGCAACCTTACTTTTCAGTTGACCCAGCCAAGATTAATTTTAGAAGTTATGTTCAAACTAGGAGTCCTTTTTCCTTCATTTAAAACTATTTTCTGAATTTGACAAAAAGGTCAGTTGTTTTTTAAGATTCTTGAAGGAAGTGAAAATGAAAGTTATTCATCCTCTAAACTGTGCTTGTTGTGTTCAATGCTTTGCAATGTACTGTGTTCATTGTTGATTGATTACAAGATAAAATAATGTTTTTGCATATCTCCTGATGTCTTTTGCCTGCATGATATGGCATCTTGGCAGTGTCAGATGTGCTAAATCAAGATGGACAGTTGTAGTTCAACTGAACTTGTGAATTGTCAGTTGTCTCTGGCTACCAAACATCCACCAATCTTTCCAAACCAGCACTTTTTTAGAAACAAAGAAAGGTTTATTAGAATAGCTGTGTCATTGGTCAACACCTATTTTCTCCTTACAATATCAACACAAAATAAGTTTTTTGGTGGTGAGAATAAAGGGATTCATTATACACATACACAGCAAGCTATTTACTACGAAAAGCCAAATTCTCCCAAGCTGTTTAAAAGGAAAGAATTGATACAGTTTAAATAATTGAATTAATTTGAACATGGCTATTGTTTTCTATGAGTACAGAGTCAATGAGGCAAGTCCTTGTAAAAAAGCAATACTGAGTGTTCTAATTGTTTTAATATAAATGGAAATGCATCAATTTGTAAAAATTAAAATTTATAATATTTTATTTTAAGAAATAATTAGTGATGACAAACTTCAAATTATTGTCACTCACACAGTCAATGAGGCGAAGCCTCATAGAAAACAACAGTGAGTGTTCTAATTAAATTAGGTAAAAATTAAATATATTTTAACTAATTGATGACAGACTTCAAATCATTGTCACTCAAATGTGCAAATGCAATCAATTTGATGCAGATCATATACATGTATCAGTGGTTACAGAAAGAGAACTAATCAGATTTAGAGATTTACAATAGAATATGATAAATTTACACTTTGTCTGATTTTTACTATTAATGGTGTTTGTTCTTGATATCGACAGTTTGCATCCACCCAGTCAAACTCACTTACGAGTTCTAAGTTCCACTTTTAGTTCTTGTTTTATTGTTATACTTCTCACACAAACTCGTTTTTTTTTTAATTTGCAATTTTCTAATGAAAAAAAGGTTTGATACTTAGCCTCCAATGCAGCTGCCTTATTTCCTTCACTGTGGGTTCCCTCCCTCGGAAAGTGAGCATCTGCAGACTATAAGAGACATATTATGTTTCAACCAATCAGATGTGCAGTAGTATTTTCTCAACTGGGAAAAATTTAATATATGCACCATGTCTGTTTTCTGTCTTTCATACATTGTTTGTTGCGTCTTCTTACAACATTTATCATTGGCTGGTTGTGGCAAATGGAATTTAGAAAATTGAAAATATTTAGACGAATATGGAGGCTTGCGCAGAGGTGTGAAACATAATACGCCTCTTATAGTCTGCAAACGCTTGCTTTCCAAGGGAAGGAACCTGCGGCAAAAGAAATAAGACAGTTGCATTGGAGGCTATCTGATACTGGGCAATACGTTCTTTTGGTTGCTATTTATGTTTTGGTTAGTTTGCAGTTTATTTCAACATGATGGCCACATATTCATTGTTTTTTTGGTACATTGTATGAAGGCATAAAAACATTAAACTTCTTTTAAAAATAAGTAAAACAAAAAAACTGGCTTCAGAAAAATATGAGAAAACAAAGTAGTAAGAATGAAAACTGAACACAGATTTTGACCTGTATAGCAGACTGGATTTAAAATGCAACAAAAATTGATATAGCCACATGTAGATTGCTTAGCAGTAGCCCATTTCTGAATTATGTTTCAATTCAAGTGAACAATAACTTGAAGTCCAGGGCAGAGCTAAGAAATACAGCAAATGTATGGAAACTTGGCACCTGACCTCGACATCATGTTATTGTTGGCAGGAACTGAAGTGTAATTCAGAATTGGCCATCTAATGTGGTTTGCCCTTTTAAAAGGATTCAAGCAGTATATCTGATAACCAACAACACTGTTTTCTTTTTTTGTTTTCAGGAATGAATAAAATGGTTGTAAACCATCTGGAAAAACTTTTTGTCACAAATGATGCAGCAACTATTATCAAGGAGTTGGAGGTTTGTCCAGTATTTCAATGTGTGTACATTTTATACACTATTTTGAGAATGGCCATATTTATATGAAATAAAGGAATAAAACAGTGTTGCACATGGCTCTATACAAGAATAGAACATGGACTGATGTAGTAGGACATGAGAGAAGTGTTGAGAGAAAATAAGGTGAAGATGAGTTTTCTGTCTACTTTTCGAGTGTCCTACTACATCACTCCATGTCCTATTCTTGTATATTCCTTTTAGAAAATAGATTATCTAAAAGCATATGCAATTTGACATTTTAAAAATAATTTATTTGACCTTGAAAAGTTTGTTCTTGCTGTACATGGGAAGTTATGCTTGCGTGACACAACCTAATCTGTGGTGCTATCTAGTTTTAGAGCACGCAACTACAGCGAATTAGAGCATGTGTACTATTGCTTCTATTTTCTAAACTAAGATGAATAATTATTCATCTGAGGTGAATTATGCACTTACAATGTAACAGTTACACCTGTCACTCCCAAGTTTATCAACGTCTATCTTCTCCTTAAACAATCAATATAAAATAAGTTGATTAGTTGTGAAAATAAAGCAAATGATGGTCAATACAATAAATGATGTGGTTCCAAATTCTCCCATGTTGTTTATGAGAGTTGTGTAGAGACAAGCAATGAGAATTCATCAATACATTCTTTGACATTTTTGGGTATGAAATGGTTTTAAAACATGCAGATATTGAGAACTGTAGCAAACTGTCTCAGTTTTCTCATTTGCCCATCTCCTTTATTGAGTCATTGTTGTGTTAATTAAAGTTAATAGAAAACATAATGTGTTCCAGGTTCAACACCCTGCGGCCAAGATGCTTGTGCTTGCTTCACAGATGCAAGAACAAGAGGTTTGGAAACTTTTAATTGGTGCCACTAGCTTATACAATGACCTTAATTATTTTTTTGACTGTGTTAAATTATACTGGGAAACTAGTTTTGAAAAAACATTTTTCTGCATGGGCGAGTAGGCTGAAAATGTTCCATTGATCAACAAAAGTTGATATGGTATGTTTTTTGCCGTTGGGTTTGGTTGAAAGCTGACGTTTCAAACGTTAGCCCTTTGTCAGAGCAGACTGACTCGAAACGTCAGCTTTCAACCAAACCCAAAGGCAAAAACATACCATATCAACTTTTGTTGATCAATGAAACATTTTGTGTTAAATTATAGTTTGAGTATCTTCTGTGTTTGCATTGTGTTTACCCTATTTGGGAAGGCTGTGGCTTTTTCATGTATCAATACTGTGCATGACAAAACAAATAGAGAACAACTGGGTTGTGCATCCTGGTCAGTGATAAGAACTACATGTACATGAACATAACAGCTTGATGAATGATGGCTATGTGACACAGGCTGTGTTTGGAATGATTTAATGAGGACAAGCATTAAAGAAATTCAACCACAGGGCCAGGCATTAACACTGGCCCAATGCACCAAGGCTTTTTTATTAATTTAGGCCAGTTTTACTGGTCAGATGGGCCAGTAACTCTCAATGTCAAGCAGTGCACCAAAGGCCAAAAGAACGTGAAACCAAATTTATTGGTGCTTGGAGTTCATTACCTGTGCTGATGAATTATGGAACATACACATATTTTATGCTTATCCCAGGGTACTGTTCCCAAGGATGACTTTTCTTACCCTTGTTTGAACAACAGTACTTTATCCCTTTGTTAGGTATCCTCGGGATAGTAGTTTCATCCTTGGGATAAATTTATCCTCTCTTCAAACAACTGGATCCAAAAGTTCCCTTTCTTAAGAAATTAACACTAAAATTATTGGCTAATTAAAAGTTGTTTTTGTCATTAATAATGAGTGAGAGCTTTTTCCCATAGTTGGTCAATCACATTAGACAATCTTACAGTGACTGACTGACTACGATCCGTGTCACGAGTGACGAGCGGAGTCTCTCAGTTGACGTCTTTGTTGGCGCCTTTGTGACAATCTTACAGTAGATGGTGAAAAATTGCTTCAAGCCTGACTACACTTAATACTTCATAGTATGCTGAAACACAATCTTTAAACTTACAATGGCTCTCGAAAATATTTTCTTCCATGGGCTGCAAAGAATTCAGACTCTCTTCAGAGCTTCATGTTCTGACCAAGTGTATTTAAAAAATTTGTCTTCAGATTGGCGATGGCACCAACTTTGTTTTAGTGTTTGCTGGAGCTTTGCTTGAGGCAGCAGAGTCTCTCTTAAGAATGGTATGTTCAAGAAGACTTAATTAATTTACATTTTATTACAACTAGTTTTGTTAGTCTTTAATTACATGTACAGTTGAACCTTGATTATCCAGACCTCAATTATCCAGATTATTCAATTATCCGGACTTTTTTCTCCATTCCCAATACTTACATTTTACATATAATTAATTATTCATATTTTCTCTCAATTATCTGGACTGTTTACCCAAGTCCCAATGAGTCCAGATAATCGAGGGTTTACTGTACCAAAATGTTAAGTCATTTACTGGTGATACAAGCAGATACATGTAATACTAATCTGACTATTAAGTAGCAGATGTACATGTATGGGTACTGTAACTTGTTGAAGTATTTGAATTCTGTTTGTTACTTCCAGACAATAAATTGATCAAAACACTCTAACTTTAATAGCTTATACTGTTCATTTTCTAAAAATGAATTTGGACAGATATTGTGTTCAAATCATAAGTAATAGCACAGTCCTGTATTTATTTTTTTACGGTATTAAATATATGTTCTGGTACTTCATCTCCAAAAAAGGTGTTCCTATTAATAACAGCTTCTCTTCAGTTTGTAACTGAAATTACAGGGGTTTCAAAAAGGTGTACTAATAGGAATTGCAACAGACAAAGTAGAACTTGGAAGTTTATCGAGTGCTAGAGACACTTACCGAAGTCTTAGTAACTGTGGTGAAAACAGGAGTCGGAATCAAGGCTAGCAAAGGGCGCTTGCCGTGCGCAATGCCTCATTTTAAAACTCCTGAATAAGCAAGGTAGAATGATATTTGGTATTATAATGATATACCTTCCTACGATATGATAAATTTATTTCGGTGCAGGTGATATGATTTAATCCAGTAATTATCATTTTGAAATAATACATGACTTGCAGCAGACACAGTCACACTCACTAAAGTCAAACAAGATTCAAAATCAATGCAGTTTACCGGTAACACGGCTCATACACCACCTAGAAATCCTTGAATTCCCTGAATTTTGCTAATTTTCAGTCAAGGGCTGGACTCCTTGGAAAATAATAGGGCTGGGATGAACCTTAGTTTCTTTGGTCAGTACTTTTAAATTTAAATACAAAACAACAGTATATTTTGACAAAAATGCTCTAATTTTTGAGAAACTTGACTTTAAACCTGGCAGTTGGTTATCAAAATAAAATGCTGGAAAAAGTTGCAGTTTCTGACTGATAATTTGATTCATTTTATGTCTCAGACTGTGCCTCTGCTTAATGTAGGGTGAATACATGGGGTGGTCATGTAGCAGCATATAGTATTGGGCCTTCGTCCCAGCCCTAGAAAATAAGTTTTTTTTGTTTTTGTTTTTGGCTCTTGAAAAATCCTTGATTTTCAGTTTGCAGAGTTGGCAGGCTAACTTTGTTTTAGTTGACTGTAAATATATTATTTGAATGCTGATTTTTGTCATCGAAATTTTTTGTAGCTCTGTCATGTGTGAGAAAGGGGTGTGTGGTAACATCTTCCCCACATGATACAGGGGAAAGAACCCCATTGTACAATGTCATTTACATGTGCAATAACAAACATAGATAATAATTAGTAACCTGTCTAGGAGCTGAGTGGTAACCTCTTGTTATTGTCTGATCTAGGGATTATCCCCACCAGAAGTCATTGAAGGATATGAGAAGGCTTGCAAAAAAGCACTAGAGATACTGCCTGGTAGGTGTCGCTGAAACTTACAGTCTTTTAATACCAGATCTTGCTTTTCTGATGGTTTTGAACATTTTCTATGAGCAGATCTGATCTGGGGAGCAACAACCTGCTTTGTTTATTTATTTGTTTGTTTGTTTATTTATTTATTCATTTATGTATTATTTATTTAACCAAGGTTTTTTAGATGGAGTAGATATTTTGTTGTGTGAAAGATTTTATGGAAGGATTCATTGCAAATGACAGAGTTAATGTTCAGGCTTTTTGTGCAAATCAAAGAGTGCCTTTGTAAGATGGGCAGTTTTCCACTCCTGCTAAGACTTTGATTTGACTCAAATAATGGAAATTTGAAAGTACAGTACTCCATGTGACATACAATAAACAAAGACAATTGATATTGCTAAATTCAATAAAATCTATTTTAAAATAGATTTTTATCAATGAATTTGTAATAACTTTTATCGGCAATGCTTGTACAGTGTAATCTTTTATTGGATAATGCTTTCTAATAAAGTTACCATTCCTTTATATTAAAAAAAAATAATAGTTCCTCCTGAACTTCCTTCTGTCAAAGTTAGAAGAATTTGAAATTTTTAATTTGATTCCTCAGGGTTGATATAAATTTTACTGACATTTGCTCTGAAGTGGATTTCATGGTAGAGGATGGGACAGGCTCAATACTTGACATCAGGAAATTGTTCATTAACTGAAGGTTTTTTGATAAAGATACTGTGGAATCCCACCTTAATTTGTGATATAAGCCCTGAGCTGATTCATGTTCATTATTTAGGGATTTGGGTTGTGCTCAACCCTATCAGACCCAGCCAGTTTATCAACATGTATTTTGTCCTTACAACATCAATACCAAATAAATAGTTTGATTATGAGAATAAAGGATCTGATCACAAATAGAAAACTACATTTACTTAATATAAAAAGTGAAATTATCCCAAGTTGGTTAAAAGGGAAGCATGGGTACAGTTGGATAATTTAGCAACACATCACAATTTGTGTGTGGGGCTGAAAAGGTTAAAACCAGAGACTGGCTTATAACTTGGGAGATAGTATTTACTAGACTTATGCAATCTTTAGTTGGTATTTGAATAAGTGTTCTTTCTGTATATAGATCTGAGCTGCTCGTCAGTTAGTAATCTAAAAGATGTCAAAGAAACGGCAAAAGCAATCAAAACAGCAGTTATGAGCAAACAGGTAAATGGGTTTCTGTACATGTAATTTACACACTGGTGATGTATCTGTGCATTTTTCCAATCATTTTCTTTCTTGATAAGGCTGTGGCTGTGGCTGTTCACTAATCACATTCATTTTCCCATTTTTTTCAGTATGGAAATGAAGACTTTTTATCAGAATTAATTGCTGAGGCCTGTGGTAAGCTGTGTTACTTGCACCCAGTGTTTTTGGATGAACTGTACATTACTCAACTTGCTTTAGGGTACTAACTATAAAGCTATACATAAATGGAGTACCATCAGGGTTCAGAACAGCTGCTGGCTGCCACCAATAGCCAGCAGTTTTAGGACCTTGTCGGCATTTTTTATTTCCACAATATAACTTTAAATTAGGCATCTGACAGCAAAACAGTTTACAAACTTGTTTAAGTCAAATGTGCTTGTTGGAACAAAATTATTTCACTTCTAAATTGCACTTTTTTCTCATTACTCGGTAAGTGCTGACTTGATTGATTAATGAAAGAACTTCATCAAGTACAAATTTAATTTATTATGTAGCTGTACATTGATAAAGTAAACAGAATCCAGGTCCAGAATCAATGTAACAAGGTCTAGTTAATCAAAGTCCAGACAACTCATTTCATTTCAATTTATTCAAATCGTTCCAACTTCCAGCTACACAACACTAATATGTAAGATTTGACCAGTCTTAGTTATGTAACTTAACCACCAAACACACCTGCACATTAATGTTATACATGTACTTTACTGCCTGAAAAACAGCTGACAAAATTTTGGGCTGCATAAAACAGCCTACAAAATTAGGCACATTTTCTGAATCATATTTTGAATGCTGACCATCTTCTGATAGGACTTAAATAGTGATGGATTTGTATTACATCCAGCAGAAGTCACATACAGCTACAGACTTGGGGAATGATTTAGGGTAGTATACTTTAGCCCTTCCCTGGTACCCATGGTGGGTTGTCAGAAATTCTGAGGGGATGGGGGGGGGGGGATTTGAAAAGCTATAAAACCTTGCTCATTATTCCTCTCAGTTATTTAAGTCCCCTATATTTCTTTATGTTAGTGGAATAAACAAGTGTGAAACTGCAGTTATGTTAGTTTTGTTTTGGTTGAAACAGGTTACCAGATGACTAGAATGAATGCGTGCTTTGAAAAAAAAATCAAAGGGTAAAAAACAAAGGATGGTGGTGTGTTGCAACATCAAATTTTGATGATAAGAACTCTTGATAGTTTCAGCAAGGCAATATAGGTAGATGTTTTATTGGAATTACAGTAACACATTGAACCCACCCAATCAAAAACCTGTTACAAAACCTTTATAACATCTGTGTGAGGTTAGCGCAGTTGGTGTGATCTCTGACTGCCAACCTGGAGGTCCCAGGTTCAGTCTTCAGCTTGAATGAGGTTTGAACTTTTGGTAACCTTCTTTTGCCACACTGTTCATGGACAGGGATGTTCAGCCATTGGTCTAGTTTCTCAACGTCATATTGGGGGACTTTAAAGAACCCACAGACTTCTTGAAAAGAGTAGGGTAATCCCGATGTTGTGGTCTGTTAACTGAGGGTGCAACTTAATGTCTCAGACAGAAACCATTGTGAATTGCCATTAGTGGTCTGGCTAAGACCCTCAATCACTGAACCATATAATTGCTGTGAACAGGTAACTGAAAAGGCCCGTGAGGAGCACCTGTGTATGTATGCACATGTATTTATATATGTATGTAATAGGTCCATTGTTTTTACATAGAATTTCCAGGCCATGAAGTTCCAGGAGGGAGGATGGTATGGGGAAAGCCAAGCAAAAACCGAGTATTCTAAAGTGGAAGGTAGAATATAAATATTTTCTGAAAAATACAATCAACTTTCTTGTTTATCTTTTGTTTTAGTGTCTGTACTGCCAGAGAAATCACACTTTAATGTGGACAACATCAGAGTTGCTAAAATACTGGTAAGTATTCTTGGTTTGCATGTGGCGTCATAGCCACCATGTTGGTGTACAATAACAATATAGTTGCAATTACTTTCTTCTGTTGTGTACTATAACATGGCTGCCATGGTCTTTGTCATTTGAATCTTTGAGGATCGAGTGAAAACCAGCAATTGTTAGTTTTTGTGTAATGGTACCTAAAAGTAGTTATGTAATCAATTGTTTTTAAGAATATTGCAATAATCGTTATATAATTACAGAGGATAGATATCATGTGACTTTGGTACATGTACAGTTTTTATCTGTCTGGGGACAAAAGTGTTTTGTTCATAAACTTCAGGATGCAAGCCAGTGTGTATTCTTGGCTTAGTGGATATTAATCACTTGCCACCTCAGTGTCGAGAAATAATTGCAATAATGTTTTTGGATCAGAATGGAATGACCCATCCATCATTTGTGTGGACATGATGCAATTTAAGTTTGAGTTATTATTATTATTGTTTTTACCAAATTATTTCTCAGTGGAGTTATCATAACTTTGTTTGATTGAACTATCAGCATCTTGATTGAGTCATGATCACAATAAGTGATTGATCAAAGTTATGTCACACTGAGTCACATGATCTGAAGATGTGTATAATCTGATCAAGCTTCAAGCTCTTCCAGATCAACAGACAGTTCTAATGATCTGAAGATGTGTATAATTTGATCAAGCTTCAAGCTCTTCCAGATCAACAGACAGTTCTGATGTTGCCACTGTTGCTGTTTTTATTTTTATTATTGTTGTTGTTGTTATTAGATAATAAGTTTTCTCTCAATCCATGTGCTCCCAGGGTTCAGGAGTGTTAGCGTCACAAGTGGTTCAAGGTATGGTGTTTAGAAGAGAAGTGGAGGGCAATGTTAACTCTGTAAAGGATGCTAGGATTGCAGTTTACACCTCTCCTCTTGACAATTTACAGACAGAAACCAAGGTATGCTTTTCTGATGTCGCTATCATAACTTAAAAGCTTTAAATGTTCAGAGCTGAGTTAGGATGTGGCTTTGGCTAATGGTGTGGAGGTAGCTTTGAATACTGCTTAAGCTGTGGATATGAATGTCTATATGGATATAACAGGTGTTATGGTTATTGAGAAATTTTATATGGCTTTGGCTAAGAACTAAAGACGTGTCTTTTCTATCAGTTGATATTCTGCCTGCAGTTGAGAGATGGTCAGAAAAATGAACAGATGTCCCAATAAGCGAAACTTTGTAAATATGAGCCAACTGAACAAAAAGCTTGCATGTTGACAACTCAAAACAGTTCAAACAGAATCAATTAAGATGGCACACAAAGCAAAATTGAATCAGTCATTGTGTTTATGGGAACATAATTTGCCATGAGAGTTTTTAATCCCTCGTGCAACTGACTCAGTCTGCAAAACCTTGTTGTTCTTTTAATTGGTATTGTACATGTAAATCAAATTTTAGTTTCTTGCCTTTTCCTTTTTTTTTTCTTTTGGACAAGGGAAATTCAACATTGAAAGTTGGGAACATTGCCTGATATTTGCCCTGTGAGACAGTACCATGTGACTTGTTTTAGCCAATGAGAGAGTGCAAATATTTGTACCTGTTCAGGTACTTGGGCTTTAAGAATAATACATTAAGATTGGCTACAGCTGAGGTTATGACTGTGACTAATGAGACAGATATGAGTTACAAATTAAAAATTTTAATTATGTTATTGAATTTTTTTTGTCACCCAGGGAACAGTTCTAATCAAGTCTGCAGAGGAATTGAAAAGCTTCAGCAAAGGAGAGGAGGATATGATGGAAACTGTGAGTAATGATTATAATGAATATTAACACTTACACTGACACTAATGCTAATGCTAATGCTAACACTAATAAATGTACTAACATTAACACTAATACTAATACTAATTCTAATCTAATACTATTGTTAATACTTATACTAATACTAATACTAATTCTAATCTAATACTATTGTTAATACTTATACTAATACTAATACTAATTCTAATCTAATACTATTGTTAATACTTATACTAATACTAATACTAGTACCAGCACTACATGTAACACTAATACTAACATTAATACCAGTAATAATAATAATACTAATAATAACATTAGTATGAATACTTTGTCTGATGCATGTTGGCAGTTTATTAGGCACACTACTAATACTAAAACAAGGCAGAGTCATACTGGTTTTGGTTTTGAGAATTCCAGACCAAGATCAAAAGTTAGGCAAATGTCTGAGTTTTAGTTGATTAAAATCTCTTGGTCTGGAATTATTTGTGGTTGGTCAGGGAAAAGTTGGAAAAAAGTCGGGGAGTTGAAGATCCATAGCAACCTTGTACTGGTAGTGTAATGAGTAATAAAAACATACGATTGAAATTTATTCTGGGGTATTGCAACCCTCTATGACCCAAGACTGAGTGGTACATGTAACCCTCTATGACCCAAGACTGAGTGGTACACGTCTGATATTGATCAATAGGCAAAATGCTTCATTTTGATTGTTTGTGGAGTTTAATTGGTTTGGATTACATGATTGAGAGATACAAAAATCAGATTTTAAGATTCCACAATTCAGTACCATGACACAGGGATGGAAACTAATGCCGGCCCAACAGCCAGTGGCCGCCAAATTTCACCTTGGGCCAGTAAATTTCACGAAGCACCAGCCCGTCTGGCCTGTATGTTTTGCAGAAAAACGACATGTTTATGCAGGATCCTAGTGAATTAATATTGTAAACAAATACCATTGTAATGTACCTGTAATGTACCGTAACTTGTCAAGTGTTGTTTTATGATATGAACTTCGATTTGGATTAGAAATGAAGCTATTGAAATTGTTTAACTAAAGGTATTTTTACTCTTAATGATTCTTATCAATTTTGTGTGATAAATGATGTACAATGCGATCGATGGAAACACATCATAGAGAACGTTCATTACAGGACAAGGAGAGCTTCATTTTCTAAAAGACTAGTAAAGCCTTTGACACATTTAAAATACATATCTTAATTTATAAAACATGATTTAGATTAATAAAAAAAGCATTTTATTACAGGCTGGTGAATTTTTTTGTCAGGCCAGTGGATTCCTTTTGCACCTGGCCAAACTAGCTGGTGCTAAACAAAGTTAGTTTCCACCTCTGATGACACAATATTTTGATTGTCCATGAAGCAATTCAAAACTATGACCTGTTATAAGAATAATTTAGCATTGATGTTAATGGTGGACACAAATCTTGGAACTAAAAGTAACCCATTAGTGGGTTAAGTGCTTTCAAGACTTGAACTTCTGGGGAGAGCATAAATTTACATGTAGTGATTGTACAATGGTAAATTTTTAAGAAAAGGTCCATGGCTTGAAAATAACAATTATATCACGTAAATATAGATAAAATACCAGGGTTTCTCTATTTCTAAAAAGCCATATGTACAGAGTGAAGATATCATTGTTCTCTTCATGTGTGAAGATATCAAATTACCATGGTTATGTACGTGCCATCCAATCATCACTCGTAGATTTTGAGTCCTTTTTTAATCTCCCTGCGGCCACTTGTTTCTGTCGCTTCTTTCTGTCCTCGATTGTCGTGGTGGAGTTCAGTGGATGTAAATATTATTGAGACTATTCATGATTATGATTTTTGTTGTTGTTTGTCCTCCTTTCAATTCTAAAAACATCAAGTGTCAAAAGAAAATTTAAGATTTCTTGCTGTCAGTCAAAGCAAGAACTTGGTCAAATTATTTCAGTTCGAATTATTGGTCAAATTGTTGTTATTGTTATTATTGTTATCATTATTATTATTATTATTATTATGATAGGAGATTATCAATGATTTTTTATTGAATATAAAAGATGATTGTCAGGTTGGACTAAAGGGTTGAAACATGTAAAAATGGAAGGTGAATTAATGTGAGTGTATGAATGAATGTGTTGTGTGATAATTATGTAAATGTGAGTGAATGAATATTGTAATAACACTACACTAATTATGTTTCAGCAAATCAAATCTATGGTAGACAAAGGAGTCAACTTAATAGTAGCTGGTGGAAAAGTCTCGGAGATGGCTCTACACTTCTGTAACAAGTACAATATAATGGTCATAAGGTGTGTACTTGTCTGGGCTGAAACACCCTGTGCTGTAGTTTGTTGCAGTTATTTACATCGTTGTAATGTTTTGTAGTAAGAGGTGCCACTGGGAAAGGTACTGCTTTTGCAGTTCAAACTCTCTTTCTTTTTCTAAAATAACTAGCATTTGTAGTTCAGTAAAGGTTGTTTTCTATATAGCCATAATTTGTCACAAACAGCTTGCAAAATACTGTTTGCAAGTAGATGTTCTGTCATTTCTCAGTGCTGTTGTCATAAATTGTTGGAAACAAAATTGTAAAGATAGAAACCTAAAATAAATAATGTTTAAGACCGATTAATGGGACCAGCCAAACGAAAAACATCTAGAAAGGGGACAGACGGCATTAATTAAGAATAGAAAGGGACAGAAGGCATTAATTAAGACGTTGATATGGTTGGGTTCTACCTTGAAATAATTATAATATCCGAAATTTATGGGGAAACCTTGTTGTGTTTTCAGATTACTTTCCAAGTGGGACCTCAGAAGACTATGTCGAGCTATTGGTGCCACCGCTCTGCCCAAGATTGTAAGTTCTAATTACAATTAGTTGGAACAGTTTTGAAGAAGCATTTCATAATTTGATTTTCATTTTATTTTATTTAGCCATTTTTTTATTATCATCCTTGCCATTGTTTGTTGCTGGTCAAGCCCATAGGTAGCTTTTTATCTGGGGGGTTTGTTTAGAGTTTAAGCAGACCGTTTCCTAGCGCTGAAGGTGTAAGATTTTAGGGGGGCTCCGGGGGCATTCTTCCCCGGAAAATTTTAAAATAATGGTTCTCTGAAATGGCTTTTCTTGTTTTTTGAGAGTTTTACAGAGTCAAATTAGAGGCTTTCAGAGCATGTTTATAAGCAGCCTTTTATTCAATT
>JANRMR010189047.1:0-10861 GCA_025434825.1 Bergia sp. 'catenularis'
TACCAAATGTTTTTTAACCCGGTGATGTTTATCCTTTTTAAATTTACAAGCTGTTGTAAATAGTTGTTTTGAAGATTTTAAAATTATTATTATTATTATTGCTATTATTATTATTACTATAAAATTCATAAGGTATATATTGAAAATTATTATAGAAGCAAAACAAACGTTTTCGCTCTACTTGGCATCTTCAGGATGGATAATTCAATCCTAAACTATTATTATTATTATTATTATTATTATCATTGAACACTGTCAGTGCTGGCATTTGGTTAAATTTCTTGCCAGTTCGTAGTCGTCGGAACGCCATAAATCGATAAAGTGATTTCATCCATCTGCAGATATTATTCACACCGTTGGTCCCAGGGGAGAAAAAGAAAAGAAACTGAGAAGTTGTTACGAGAACTGCCTGAAGCTGGTTAAACATCACCATATTGAGACGGTGGTGAGCCTGTTATTACAACAGTTCAAACATTGCTGTGGAATCCCTTTGATAGCACCATAAACGGGCAATAAAATTGGCGTAACACTTAACTGACATCTCTTTAAGATGGACACCTCGTTAAGACTGACAGTTAAGACGGATAGTAGGAGTTAATACCTGCTAAACTTCAGTCATTTTACTGTAATTGAACTCGATAAGACAGACACCTCATTAAGACGGACAGTGAGAGTTGATCCCTGCCGATCTCCAATGATTTTAGTGTACTAAACTGAACTCTCGATAAGACAGACACCTCGATAAAACGGACAGCAGAAGTTGCCAAACTCCAGTCACTTCATTGTTATCAAACTCTTGACAAGACGGACAGGTGGAGTCAATTCCTGCCGAGTTCCTGTCATTTCAATATAATCAAACTCTCGATAAGATATACACCTCGTTAAGTGGAACAATGGACGCTTTTTTTAATAGCGGCTAACAGACAATTAATTTCAAAGTAGATCATATTGTGACAGAGACGCGGTGTTTTCAGATACGAAAGTGACGGATAAAATAACAAGGTAGTAGGTTTTACGGGTTCCCCAGCTCCGTATAGTTTTAAAATATTTATTTTAAAGTCAAGTAACCTCATCGGTATATAAAGCGGATATGGCCAATGATTTTGATGAAGGCAAATGTATAGTTAATGAAGGCGAAGGAAATGGAGGCGAGAAAGAAGAGAGTATAAAAGAAGGAGTAAAAAAAAGACGAAAAAGGAAAGAGAGTTCTCTCGTCCTCAGTCCCTGACTCGGGGCATTCAGCCGCTCGTTCAACTTCTTTTTTCACCTTCATTAGCCATCATTTGCCATATCTACGTAGTGTTCCTCTTAACTATGGTTGCCTGCAGAGAAAATTAATTGCCAAGTTTCCACCCATCGTTTTTAAAAATTAAGTTTTGAAAGACATTCGGTGTTTAATATTTACATTACCTCTCGGACGTTTACATACATTGATGATTCAGTTGTAACTTTGAGTTTAGACTAAACTGTATTACAATTTTTTACACTTTGTTTTTTTAGAAAAAACCCTTCTTCTCACTTATCCTGAAAGAAACCAAGAATCTATAATCTGGCAGCAAGATTAGGGTTGACATGGCATAGTTAGAGATAATGCCGATTTTTCTGTGAAAGGTCGGAAGAGTTTTTGTCAATTGAATAAGTCAACCTTAGCCTCGATATCGGATACTAGTCTATATAGAAACAGTAGAAAGCTCCATTTTAATTTTGTTCTCACGATCTTATTTGCAGGCTTTCTGTTGTATCTCAACCGGAATTTATGGTAAGTGTTATTTTTTCAAGCCCCATAGCAGGGCTTTCAGGATGTTTTGAAGTGGGCGGCTGCCCCAAAAAAGCAGCCGTCTTTGGGTAATACTGGTTTAGAGACTAAGAAATGCAGAGGGGTCTGGGCCGCGGCATGCTCGCCCTGGGAAATTTTAAAAAAATTATAGGTCCAAAATAGCCGTTTTATGCATTTCCTGGGAGTAATTGAGCCAAACTATATAATAATTCTGCCTTAAATTTGCAAATTTAGGACAGCTATTGCAACTTCCTTTTAAATTAGCTCTTTAAAATTTATAAATGCACAAAGTCCCGTGGCCGAATGAACTGAAACAAAAGCCAAACAGTTATAAAAAAGATTATTAGATTCGTCATTTTATTCACTTATTACCTGCAGTGGAGTGTAGCTTTCTGGAAAAACCAAAAGAGAAAAGCGTGTTCCGTTTCTCTGCCATTTTCTTGTCAACCGATCGCCCGCGTGGCGAAACACGAGGCTTTTTTCTCTTTTCAAACCGCTGATCACAAAATTCAAGATGGCGACGAGGAACACACGAATGGACAAAACAAGCTACGAATGCAGCAAATATTTTCGCTTCTTTGAAACCAAGGAAGCGAAATCAGTGCAGTTGAAAACAAAATGATTTATTTACCACTGAAAATGAGAATCGTGTTTCAAATTCAAGTGTGAACAGGCTGTGTTTGGCTAAATTCTGTGGGGAACAACGAGTTAGTTTTTGATATTTTGTTTGGCTGTAAGCGGATGAAAAGTAGCCGGCAGAACTCCGGCGGCCGCCGGCTTGTTTTGAAAGCCCTGCCATAGTTTGCTGTTATCTTCGCTCTCGCGCTGCGCGTTGTAGAATTGCACACATTTTCGGTATCCTACTGATGATCAGATACTGATTTGCCTTTTATTTCAGCAACATTATACATGTGGTTGTCTGTCACAGTTTTAATTTTAATTTTCGTAAAGAAGGTGGGCTTCTTAGCCGAGGTTCTCAGGATCGTACCGGTATTTAATGAGCGCTCTTCTCAACTTGTTCCTTCTTTCTTCGACCTACACGTACAACTACAATAATTGCTATTCTATCTTGCAGTATAACGCTCCGTAATTCTGTAGTTCAATTCCGTTGCGGAAAGTGTCCTCAGTTATTTAAAGTTGTCATTCTGACAGTTCGCTTTGGTCCTTTATCTTGGATAATAGAGTATCAATATCGGCTTTCATCCCGCACTACGGATTAGATCCTGATTTCTGCTTCAACAAAGACGTACATACCATAGATATCAACATGTTTGCTACTTTTGTTTAAACTTTGGACTAAACTAGTCGTCCAGTAAACATAAGTTTCCCAACAATTCCTCAGTCAGCTCTGACGAAAAACTAACGGTTTGACCCGTCAGTTTTACACCCAGCCTTAGGCTAAAATCCTACCATATCAACCCTTGTTGATCAACCACACATGTAGTACATGTTCAGTTTGCTCTAACGAAGGACTAACGCTCAAAGTGTCAGCTTTATACTCAACCTTACGGCGAAAAACATACCATATCAACCCTTGTTGATCAAACCACACATATTGTACACGTTCAGTTTGCTCTGACAAAGTGCTAACGCTCCAAACCTCATCTTTACACCCGACCCTACTGCGAAAAACATACCATATCAACCCTTGTTGATCAAACCACACATATTGTACATGTTCAGTTTGCTCTGACCAAGGGCTAACGCTCAAAATGTCAGCTTTACACTCAACCTTGCGGCGAAAAACATACCATATCAACCTTTGTTGATCAAACTATACACATACTGTACATGTTCAGTTTGCTCTGACCAAGGGCTAACGCTCAAAATGTCAGCTTTATACTCAACCTTACGGCGAAAAGCATACTATATCACCCTTGTTGATCAAACCACACATGTTATACATGGTCAGTTTGCTCTGACGAAGGGCTAACGCTCCAAACGTCATCTTTACACCCGACATTACTGCGAAAACTTACCATGTCAACCCTTGTTGATCAAACCACACATGTTGCTTACTCACCTTTGAATATGGTGTCTCAGTTTATCTTTCTTTCCATGTTGTAAGACTTTAAACGTTCTCACTTAGTGTTCTTGCCCAAGTAAAATTTCTAATTTTTTCTAATCAGTGTGACATTTTGAAAATAAACCAACAAAGACAAAATATGGCTTGGAATATGTTGACTCATTTTGACTTGCTGTCGATGTTTTACCGCTTTCAATGTACATACTTTGTGATCTTGTCCACGTGAAGATGTCGCTGGCACTGCATTGCATGGTTCAGGGGGGATTGATTTAATAACGGGAACGTTTGACAGGTTTATTATGCAGCGAAACCGAATGTGTGCTTATCGATGTCAAATCAGACAATAACCTCGCTGAAGTTGAGTTCATAGTTGATGCTTTTCTCTTCCGCTTCGGTCGATTAGTCTTGCCGCAGGTGAAGATGGCGATAAATCCGTTATGAAACTGTTCGCTCATAAACTGCAGAAGAACGGGGTTGATAACATGGTTTCGATAAAATAAGACCAGAATTGCAGAACTGGCAAACAAAAAGAGAACAGTGTCACTCAACCGTCATCATCATCATTCCACGAGGAATGTGGCAAACTTGAAAGGTATTCATCATCATTATTATCATCTTAATTATTAAATTTGTACAAACAACTATAATGTTGCTGAAATAAAAGGCTAAAATATCTAACTGATCGTCAGTAGGATTCCTAAAATGCGTGCATTTCTACAATTGCTGTCGGCTCCGTTAAATCCTAGACCAATTGCAGACCATTTTAGGAAGGGCCACCCATTAAGTGAGCACAGTTACTGAAGAAACGTTAATAAAGGTAAGGAGAATATAATTGATATTGTATGTACTACCCCATTTCTCATCAGAGATTTTACTTACCACACAACACAGGCTACCCAAACTACAGCGCGGCTGCTGTGGCACTGGACTCCGTGCGACGTTGGCTGGAGACTGGAGACAACGGTGATGAGGTCGGTGAACTGACAGGTTGGGGGGGGGGGTGACTGGCCATCTCTGTTGGTAACTTTATTTAAAAGTTTTGCGAAAGAAAAAGCTGCCTCGATCCATTTCTGAGCAGGCGTTTACCTCCGGTTTCCGTAGAGTTAAGCAGATGAGAACGACTCCCCCTTCACATGACACTGGTCTGTTGAAGGTTAGACCCCAGCCGAAGCTGGTACTCATTTACACAGCTGAGTCGACTGGAGCAAGTCTTTCATCCCCGAAAGGTGGCAGCAGACGGTTAAAGTTTAAATTCATGTTTTTGAAGTTGCGGTCTGGAAAAATTCTTCTAATTATAGTTTTCACGTCATTTTTGCTGACTGTAAATCTGTTTTGGGAATACAACAAAAACACAAAGGTGTCAACACTTTCCATTTATAGAAAGTAACACAGTTTTATGATAAAGAATATTATACAAAAATACTCTTATCTCGATAGCTTTTATGTGTATAGTTAAAGAAACTATAATCGTATTTTTTCTTACGGATAAAAGTCCCTCTGGTTACAAGCGCTCCCCTCCGATTATTAGCCCATCCAAAACGCCTTACGAATATAAATTTATAATCCTAGGGGACAGCTGCATAAACATCTGGGTCTGTCGTTGTAACATAGGACTTGCTTAAGTCGCTCTCCATTTGTCCGGTCTGGTCGACCGAAAAGAACTGGTTCTGGCCAGTGCAAATGGAAAGGCCAAGGCCAACATAACTGGCCAATCACAGATAAGTTGCAGGAACTCTCGAGCGCGCTAGTCTCTGACTTCGTCCAGCTAAAACTTGCCAATTTCCCGCGCTTTGCTCGACCGAAGCGGGAGAACTGAACGGCTCAGATCCATGAGCAGGGCCAGTCTGACCAGAACCAGTTCTAATAATTCGTGCGTTCCATTTGAGAACTGATTGGTCGGACCGCCCAGACCGGTCAAATGGAGAGCGCCCTTGGACTAATGGCCGACTGGCAACTTTATGCAACTGTATCCAGGGTTTATACGCAGGATTTTGCGGTAGTTATCGATCATTTTGGTCTCGCAGGTCCAGCGAATAATTTTCTGCACGTTTCTGCCGATGGATGTGGACATCTACGAGAACTTACTACCCAGGTATTTCCCTACAGAGAACAACGTGAACGAAAAAGACCAGGCAGAAAGAGAGCTTGCAGCTGAGCAGGAGGAACGAAACATTAAAGGTAAGAAACACGTTTAATGTCTCAAGTTTTGGACAAAACGTAATAGTGCACAAAGTAAAACGAGGATAGGGGGGGGGGGATCATTGTCGATGTACCTACAACAGACGGCCCGGCTTTTCACAAATCCTATGCATTAATACGCGATATCGGAAAAACTCGACTTGGAATTGATAAAAATACCTTCTTATCTTTGATATGCAAATCAGTGTTATTTATATGCAACCAGTTTCACATATTTTAACCATGACACTCGGTGCCAGACAAGGGCTTGGTTACTTAACAGAAACTTGGTGTTCCGTAACGAGTTTAAAGAAACTCAGTCGAAACGATGGGAATTTTAACGTTTGTATGTTTTCATATTTTAACCGGAGTAACTTTTTAAAATAATTTTATCCGAGTTTAAAGAACTTGGCCTAACCGTGATGCTTTGCGTTGTTGTTTATTGCAGTCGATCGCGTCGGGTGATCGTTGCGTGTATGACTTTTGCGACTCCCAATTATGCTATTTTGTTTTAATTAGTGCTGGAAAGTTATATGTCTGTTTCTTCGAGAGTTCTGTAACTCTGAAATCTCGCACGTTCTTACTGTCAAGATAAATATGTTTTCGTAAAGGTTAAAAAATAGAACAAAATAAATTGCTGAAATGTGAGAAAAACTCGGTAAAGAAAGAACTGAGCTTAAAAATGCGATGCAGGTACGGGATAACACAGATTTTTAAGCGATTGTAACATCTCCTTCAGTGCAAAAAGATAAAAGGGAGAACAGTCTCGCTTTTGTGAATTTTCGTATTAAGAGGTAAGGCCTACATGGAAAGAATCTGTTGATACAAGAAAGAGTATTTTACGATTAGCTGCCTACAACTCGCGCTTCCTTAGCATATCTTCGCATATTGTATTATTAAGCTAGTTTAACCGGTGCTATCCTTATTTTTATCAGATGAAGAGGACATTTCAGCCGATATTCCTGAGCCACCCAACAAAGAGGAATTACTGAGCGGCGAATTGGAGGCTGGACAGGGAGGCAGTGAGGAGGCCATGGAGAGCGTGGAAAGCGAGAAAGACCAGGAAAAATTACCTGCCACACAACCAAGTTAATAGCTTTTCCACGCATTACACAGTATTTAGCACAGGGAAAATGTTTTTTTTAAGATAGCATGAGTACAGCAGATGAATTGTCGAATAATATTTGATGTAATTTATTTATTGGATCTTTATTTTCCCTTATTATATTAGTCGATATTGGTTTTCGTTATATCTGCAATTTTTTTCCGATGCAGACATTTTTAGACTAGAAAGGTTAAAGTCGAAAGGGTGTTTCAAAATGAGATAATGGCGAGTTTACTTGTGAAACACGAGAAGTAATTGGCTTTTGATCCAATGGCAATGCAATCACTTACAAGAAATCAGTTTTTAATAGTATAAGTGACAAAGTTAAAATGACCAGTGGTAATAGTTTTTTTTTTCTCGAATTCCTTGGGAGAAGCGCGTGTTTATATATCTTTGTGTCGGCGAGTGTGTTGAGCGTTTCAAGCGAATATGCATCTGTGTGGCTGTGCTTGAGTCAACGTGTATACAACGAGAAAGCGAAAAATACGTCTACTCGCTTCTCTGGATTTCCAAGTTAAGGACATCTATGTGTAGTTAAGTTACAAATTTGGTAGACAATCCATTTTGGTCAAAGTTAAGAATATCAAATGTCTTCTCGCTTTTCTGGACTTTCGAGTTAAGGACACAGTTGCAAAGTTTTAGCAAAGTACCATTTTGCTCAAAGATTAATACCGTGTAGGACTTATGAACTCCATAAAAACAAAACCAAAATTTTACGCTTTTGTCGCTCAACCTTTAATTACTTAATTACTTACTATAGGAGCTCGAAGGGAAGTACAAAACAAAGGGTAACCCTAATTGACCTGCACAGAGCAAAACTAGACGGTTTTACACACACGGAGTGTTATAATGAGCGTTGCCTCCTTACGAAAGATAGACAAATCTATAAATTTGGCCATTTTATTTTATTCCTGTGACATAGTTTTCCATCAAATCGCAAAAAGAGTTACTGTCAGAAAATTTTGGTTATCCCAAATCGCAAAAATCTGTTCCCGCCAGACACAATAATTCACCGAGTCGCAAAAAAAAAATTCCCGCAAAAGTTATGCCCAACATGGTATATGAAATGTCAAGGTGGTTTTGTCAAAACTTTGGGAGAGACGATCTTTTGATCAGCAGTAAAACTATATTTTCCCTAATTTCTCTCAGCTCAGTATTGTGCTAATTGATTATGCATTTTGGGCTCATGGTAAGCAAAATTAAAAGCATTTAAGTTTGACGCATCTTCGTCAATATGAAAGCAAATCACAAAACAGAACATTTGCCGATTTCCACTCTATCGTGTAAATGCTTTTCTGCTTAGTTAAAATGGAGACCTCAATCCACAATGCATCTTGATTGACCTAAATTCTTTAAACGGATCCTTGGTTAACACACTCCTGTAACACACTCCTGCTTTAGTATTACCCTAGTCCACATTGGCAGTTATAAAATAATAGACCAATTAAAGAAAGTTAGGCCTGTTCCAAACATCGCGCCACTGCCGTGTCGAACAAAATTCAGGAATCACTAAATTCGACGTTAGCACGGCAGTAGCACGACGTTTGGAAATCATTCGATACGGCAACTCCAATTTAGTTCGACACGGCAAGCAACCCAAAAAAGAGGAATTACCGAGCGACGAATCGGCGGCTGGACAGGGAGGCGGTGAGGAAACCATGGAGATCGTGGAAAGTGAGAAAGACCAGGAGAAATCACCTACCGCACAACCAAGTTTATAGCTTTTCCACGAATTACACAGTATTTAGCATAGGGAAATGACTCTAAAGTACAAGTACAGCAGATGAATTGTCAAGTAATATCTGATATAATCTATTTATTAGGTTTTTATTTCACTTTGATATTATATTAGTCGAGTACTTTTCGTTATATCTGGTATTTTATTACGGCGCGGCCATTTTTAGATAAGAAAGGTTAGCGTCGAAATTATGTGAAATAATAGGAAGTTTTACTTGCGAAACACGACAACTGATTGATTTTTGGTCCAATGCCAATGCAACTACCAATTTTAAAATCGCAAATAGTAATAGTTTTTCCTCTCGACTTGCGTGGGATGAAGCGTGTTTATGTATCCACGTTTCTGCGCGAGTCTCTTATGCGTTTCGAGCAAACACACGTCTGTGTGGCCACGCTTGAGGCGACGTGTATACAACAAGAGACCGAAAAATAGGGTCTTCTGGCTTTTCTTGATTTCTAACTGAAGGATATTTATAGTTAGTTGAGTTGCAAATTTGGTAGACAATTTTTCGTTTTGGTCAAAGACACAGAATGTCAGAAGATTTTAAAGAAGGCAGGTTTCGAGAAATACGAACCACTTTGGGAAGGGTGATCTTTTGATCAGTAGAGAAATAAACGCTTTTTACAAATTGTCTTGTCCGTTCTATGGCATTTGCACGACTTTTGTTTGGCCATACGTTTAAGGTCACCCATCTTTGCCAATACACCAATAAATATCTAAACATTTGCTGTTTGTCCGTTGTCGTAAGATACCAATTATGTAAGAAATTGTGAGACGATTCCTGTATGTATTTTATGCGGCGCACCAGCCACCGAGTTGTACACGAACCAAAGGAAGCCAGCCCAGTAGGAAAAAACTTACTTTTAAAAGGCGATTTTCAGCAGACGTCATTTTTGACATTTGACTCATTAGAATAAATCCATTTTTCAGCTTCAAACAAAAAGAATTAATGATTCGATAGAAAATGGCGCAATTGGTATCCACTGAAACGTTTAGCTTGATATGTTGAATATTTTCAGAGTTATAAAAATTACAATTTCCTCAAATCTGATTGGCTCATTCAACACTTATTTATTAATCTGCCAGCAAAATCATTAATCGGATACTGTCCGATTACAAGACCCTGTAATCGGACACCTGTAATCGGACAATTGAATGAACCAATCACAACCAGAGTTCTTGGCTCTCTGACCAATCAGCAACAAGAAATTATCAATGATTAGCAAGAACGCTGTGGCCAAAACATAGTGGCGAATTTTACCTCCAACAGTAACAGTTCATTATATAAAATGGACTTCAACTCAAATACGTTTTTGTATCCAATGGAAATGCCACAACCCTTTGAAACACAGCAGAGTAATGGCCTGTACAGTTTAAACAGTTAAGTTAATCCTGGTATTTTCCTCGGCAAAACAACTGAATTTGCTTTGCCCATGTGAACAATCTCCTCAAGTTTGAGAGTTCCAAGTTTTCGCCAAGCAGTGCAGCAGACTTTTCTTATTTTCGGAAATTGTAGTTTTTATAATAAATTGTAATATGACTTCGTGTCGTCCAATTCTCTGTGTAATGATTCTCGTGTTAAACAAATCGAACTCGCTCTACGCGCTCGTCCAATTTTGTTTAGTCACTCGAATGATTACAGTCTCCTGAGGTATGTTTTTTGCATCCTTTTTATTCTCCTGAGGCATGTTCTTTGCATCCTTTCTTAGTCTCCTCCTGAGGTATGTTTTTTGCATCCTTTCTTAGTCTCCTCCTGAGGTATGTTCTTTGCATCCTTTCTTAGTCTCCTCCTGAGGTATGTTCTTTGTATCATTTCTTAGACTCCTCCTGAGGTATGTTCTTTGTATCATTTCTTAGACTCCTCCTGAGGTATGTTCTTTGCATCAATTCTTAGTCTCCACCTGAGGTATGTTTTTTGCATCATTTCTTAGTCTCCACCTGAGGTATGTTCTTTGCATCCTTTCTTAGTCTCCTCCTGAGGTATGTTCTTTGCATCATTTCTTAGTCTCCTCCTGAGGTATGTTCCTTGCATCATTT
>JANRMR010189058.1:0-10861 GCA_025434825.1 Bergia sp. 'catenularis'
GGGGTGGTGGTGATGGTCTACAGTGGGTCCAAACTGGAGCTGTCAAATGGGCTTATGAACGAGGGAACGAGGGGGGAGGGGAGGGGACTTAATTATAGGCCGCAGGTTATATAAAATGCATAAAAATTCTGCTTTGTCATATCTTTCGTGTGGATCATTATATCGTTGTCTATCAATGCTACATGTAGGAACCAACCAGATTCGTGTTTTCATCAGAAAATGGTTAATTTCTGCTAAATAAAGAGAAACACTTATACATGTTACATAATCATAAAATGTTCTTTTTTCTGCACTTACATATAGATTGAAGGTATGCAATTCACTTACACGGAAATGTGTTTATAAGAGACACATTGTCAGTTCTTCAACACTGACAAACATTTCTATGGACAATTTAGATAAATGCTTTCTTGTGAGTTACTGATTTGAAAATTTCAATGAAAACTTTAAATAGAAGCAAAGCTCAATCAAGAACTGAACTTAGCTTAAAAAAATTGCAAAAGAACAGTAATGTTTTGTTTTTTATAGGGCTCTTTAAGTCATTAATAAGCAATTTGGAACACTCTACTCTTCGAGTGATGTTGCATGACTGACGCATCTTTTTCACGGATTTGCGAATGTGGTAAAATTGTAAAATCTTAAGAGGTTAGAACGTTAACATATAAAATTCCAAGCAAAAACCGATCGAAAGATAACTTATTATGAGGTATTTTCTTCGTTTTATACTCGGAACTACATGCAGTTTCACAGCAAACTCAATATATGAAACATAGTTACAGCAGTTTCGCATAATAAAAGTTACCACATCTGTAAAAGTTACAATATCGTAGACAATATCTGAAAACAAATGACACAAATTGGTATATTAAGTTCCACTATAGTTATAAGGATCATCTTTTAAGATGATTCTTATATTAAAATATATTTCCGTGCTGGAACACAAAACGAAAACTGGGTTTAGAAACCTTTTGACAGAGGTATTTTCTTGTTTGTCAATTTCTGGATTAGGCCAAGTAAAAAAGGGGAAAAACAAGTTATGTCTAGTGTCCTCGCACGGCACTTCCTTTTGAAAGACACCAGCTTTTTTTTTATTTATTTTTTTTAAAATCACTTTTTGGTTTTTTATGCAAATCTGCAGACGAATGGCAAATTAATAAAAGAAATTTTTAAATCCAGTTTTGTGATCTCACGAAAGGTTAACGCAGTCAAAGCAAATAAACTACATTCCGGGCATAGATGATGCAAAGAATCAGCAATCCGAGACCACGCTGAAAGCCTCTTCATGACATCCACCCACGCTACGGCCGAATCCTTGAAAACAACGAAAACAATTACCAACGCAGGCTATTTCTGGAGTCTTTGTACCCCGCGATCGATAGCAACTCAGTGAATGAACGAATAGAATTTCCACAGGCATATATCTCGCAGAACTAAATAGCAGCAAATTTGAATCTTAATTGTGCCCTGAAGAAGAACCAGAGTTATATATCGGTTCGAAAATTTGGGAAACTTTTTGAAATATAAATTTATTTTATCTTTGTACAAATTCTTACATCATTTTCAAGTTTATTTTAACAAATTATACACACTGATCGCCCCGACGGCAAAATAAATGATGTATTACGTGATATTTATTAAACAGTCCCTTTGTGTCGTACCAAAGACGTTTCGTTCTCAATCAAAGAACGTTTCATACTCCAAGATACTCTGCTTTTCCAAAGATAAATGGTATCGTGATAAATCATTCCACTGTACTTGTTTTTTATAGATCTGAAGTACAGTTGTCGATCTGTTTCTCAAGCATTCGGCACTTAATACCGCTACAATATAACCGCAAAGCCTTCAGATGGACAGTAACTGAGATTGCGCGTGCAGCCAAAGATAAGAAAAAGAAATAGTTTATTTCTCTAAATTAACTAGAAAGAAAGAACGTATTTTTTTAATGCACAGTCCATTTAATATCCGGAAAAAGGATTTGTGCACATGGAGCTTTGATTTGGCATTGTCCTTTGGCGTGAAGCTTTGCAGAAACTTGTATACAAACTAAAATAGCTTTTAGCATGACTGATTTCGGTTAAAAGTAGTTTTAGGTATGGTGGTGTTAATTTGGGAACAGAACGTTTCCTGTCAGTGGGGGCAAAACATCTTGGTACGAAACGCCCGGATACCCTTTGTGTTATAATTAATTTCGTTTCTAGCAGATTTCAATCACCCTTAAGTTATTAAAATTTTTATTATCATAAATACAGAAGGGCAGACAAACTGTCACAGTAAAACAACTTCCTCTTTTCATGTTGATCAATACTGGATGGCAAATATACTTTCAGACACGACTTTAGGGAGTAGAACTGTAAATTATAAGACTGCTTCTATTATGCATGGTCGTATTTTATACGACTCACGAATATTTTAAAGTTTGATTTTCACACACCTTCATCGTCCATCTTCGTTCCCGCGCAGCGGCGAAAAAGTACCACACAGGGACTGCAATCTTGGTTTCATGAAGAAATTATGCTCACGTGACTCATTACGTCATTACATGACTCACTCAGCGTGACTTATTGCGTGACTCGTTACGTATCCGCCACCGGCCGCGTCCCTGGACTTAGCAACTCATTGTCCACTTCATTACGTGACTCACTATGACCACTTTCCTTTTCTTCATTTGTTCAAAGTTCATTTTAATTTTTTTTTTCGCGGACCGCCTTTTAGCAAAACCCCTTCATAACTTGATGTATCTTTACCAAGTTGGTAAAATTGTAGAATTCCAAGAGAAGACGTTAACATACACAAATAACCGTTTGAAAGATGACTTATTATCAAGTAGTGTTTCACCTAATTGTTTCTGTTCTTTTCCTTATCATTATAATCGAGAACTACGCGTAGGTTTACAAGGAACACAACACATAAAATTACTATGCGTCTTTTCCCAAATGAGAATTAAGTGAAACATTTGATAACAGATGTTTAAAGTGTCTCCCAAACTGGTTTTACAGCTTGTGACCAATTTCGCTTTGTTTTATCACCACTGTTAAACTCATGATCAAATATGAAATAAATATGGCAAAATACCTGAAAACCATAGAGAAACAAAGGTTTTTGTTCACGTCAGTAGTTGTTAGTGTGTGATTAAAAATTAATAATTCTGTTTATAGAGGTAGCAACTGACTGTTTCGTTTAACTTTGAATTTCCCGCCGCGCCATCTTGATATGTGACAAAAGTTAACTGTAGTGCCAGTTTCCCTCTCAAGAGGAGAGCCTGGAACTACAAACAACTGACGTCATATTACAAGAAAAAGAATGACCAATTTTTAACTGCAACTGAATACGAACTAAGGAAATACAACCGATTTGCCTTACGATTCTCATATTGGCCTTAATATTTTAGGCTTGTAAACCTCAAATTGTTCTTATTTTTTTATTTCTGCAATGTTGTACCGAAGAGGACTGAATTCAACTCGTCAAGCTGCCACTACTGATTCCAATGTGTCTGGACGTTGGAAATACGAGTTCAGATTTAATACTGTACATTTAATTGACAAAACACATAATGTGGAGTTGCTTATTTTTCAGCAATCACCGACTTTTACATGGTTAAACTTTGATGCATGAAAGTAAATGTTGCGAAAACATTAAAACTTTGGCGTATTACTGTTTTTGCCTTGGGTTAAGTAACGAATTTCGATATTTCGTATTGAAACATTTTCTGTGGCTCCGAATTTTCCCAGCCTCACATTGTTCTTAAATTTTGGGCGATTTGAGCCCCGTTGTTATAAAGTTGTTATTATAAAAAAAGCGTGTAGGCTATCTAACTCTGTCAGTCCCTTACTACCCGGCAAATCCTCATGTTCATTCCTGGTCTTACCAAGCGAGTAAGGTTGAACATTTTAGCGACTTTCACCATTTAGTGAGAACGTAGAAGTTAAGAAGTTGGCCTAGTCTTTCCAGATTCTATCAAGGAATTTTAAAAGAAAGCACATATCGAAAAAAGTAGAGTAATTCCGATGCCGTGACCTGCCACATTCGTATAGCTTTTCCCAACTTGCTGTAGGATGTGGTCCGAAGTCAATAATAGACCGTATAGCGGCTGGCGAAGGGCGTGTATTTGGTTTCGGTTCGACCTCGTGGGTTGCGTCTTTGTAATTCAGCAGCAGCATTCTGAAAGGTTGACGATCAGCTGCACTAACTCTGCTTTTACGAACGAGTGACAACTATTATAATAATCATTACGAGACAATCAACTATCTGTTCGTAACATATTTTATTTCGAGATTGTTACAGCTTCTATTTAATGGGGCTTCCTTTCATTGTCTGAGATTTACAGACACCTTTGCCAGGAACCATGAATGGAGATCCTTTGTACGTGGCAACACCGTTAGCATCTGTCATCAGATCTGGTTGAACGGCTTCCCACACCTATAACGCAATATGTGTCATCAGTAATCATCAACAGTGACTGCATCATAAACTGATATCATCACTATCACTGATATTATCATCTTCAAACCCACGAGGGTCTCCGAAAACTACATGACTTTCGGAGTTGTTGCTGTAAGAAGGTTGCTACTTTCGGGAAATAATTGTTTTGGGGATTCAAGTCCTGGCGTTTTTTAAACTGGCTCTGTGCAGGCCATTCTATAGGTTGTAGGTGTGCTTGCACATAACTTGATACGAAATGGAAACTTGTGCTTTTAAACAGGTACGGGCATAATTGACATGTTAGTCGATTTCCTTTAGCATGAACCCTGAAGTAACGAAATGGAAAATCGTGGTGCTTTTCTGATCACTCGTTTTCGTCGTTTCAAGCTGCATAAACTCTCCCCGACCAACATTTTTGTCTGGCTTGCGGCAGAATCGATGGCTTCTGGGAAAAATCATGGTCAAAGTTTGTGATCTAAGGATAGCCTTACTTATGTAGTTCTACATTGAGTGTTTGTTGAAGCACCGTTTAACATCAATACTACGCGTGTGCATAGGCATATGCTTGTACAGAGTTTCTTCCATAACCCTTTGTTTCTGCTGCAGGACAGATAATATGTATAGGCTAAGATAAGTTCGCTTCAAGACTCTGCTACCACATGACTCTGACTTTGGAAAAACAACTCATCCATAAACCAACCTTTTTCTTTGGATTAAGCTGAGTATCTGGCTCTCCCGGATAATCGTCAAATATAATCCTGTCACCAACGTTACTGCCAGGGGGAGGGTCCAGCACTTCTGTCTTCTCAGGTGTCACAGCACACATCACCATGGCCTGTGACACAACACCTCGCATTCTAAAGATTCAAGGACAACAAATGACTTATGTTCCCATTGAGTCCAGGGACTAAAGACACATGTCCATGTAATTTACTAATAGCCAGTCCAAAGTGTGTTGTACAAAGTGTCATGATTTTTAAAAACAAATAACCTCCTCAACATTTTGTTTAATGACTTCATAGATGAATGAAAAAACTTGGTGTGTTTTGTGACAAAGAGCAACACGGCATGATATAATTATCACGATGATAGCTTTGAGTCTCTTACTTGACTGGTTTAAGGTTGCACATCATGACTACCATTCTGTTCTGTAGGAAGAAAAAAGCATTTTCAGGTGCAGTTATAAAGAAAGTCAAAATAAACCAACACCCAGAATATGTTGTTCAAGATTTGAAGTTGTGATCACAAAATCATCTTCACAGGTCCAGCTGTACATGTAAACACAATCCTTGTACAGTACTTTTTTACTAGTAACAGGACCACATGTACATACAGTCATGCAGTGTTTCACTCATGTTATTGTTTCTGTCTTATTAGGGGATATGCATGTAAGATGAGAAACTATGTGTTTTTACAAATTTAATTACCGTTAATAAGCAAACATTTGACATCTCCCTCCCTTGAGCAACAAAAATTACTTGGGGGCTTCCCTCTTACTAGGTACAATGGCTAAACACTTTTCTCCTACATTATTTTGAATTTTGAAGATCTGCCAGTTTGACCTCCATCCCATAACTTAATTCTTTTTTGATAATGATCAGATCAAAGTGCAAAACCTTCATTTAAGTAATGTAAACATTACTTAACATCAAAATTCCGCAATTAAAACTACCTGGAAATTTTTCTAATTCAAATAACATTTTCTTGTAAAGTTATTTTGTCTACATGTAACTCTAGCTAAAAAATGTAAATATAATATTTATTATTATTATTATTATTATTATTATTACTACATGAGTGCGTGTACATGTACATGTAATTAATTAATTAATTAGGATTAATTTAATTGTGCCAAAACCAACTGTAGAACTGCACACATTTTAGACATCGTACTTATGAAAAGTTACTGATTTGCCTTTTATTCAAAAACACTTCTGATCAGTTGTCTACTGTACAGTTTCAATTCAGAGATTTTAAACTTTGAAGGAAAAGCATGTAGTACCGTACATGTACATGTAATATTGGACAAGAAATTTGAGTATATGAACTAATTTTGACTGGTTTGCTTCCATACATTATAAGCAGGGCATCTGATAAAGTTCGATGAAAAATAGGAAATTATGCAGCATCACGATCACAGGGGCTTATTATGCACGGCAAATTGTGTGATTTTTTTAGCTTAAATTTAAAGTTGTTATATACTGGGTCTTAGGGTTGAAATCTCTATCCTGCACTGTTAAAAAAACATTTTGCACACAGAGGAGCAACAGAAGAATGTAACCTCAATTTTATTAAATATTCTAACTTGATGAATGTCAGAGGTTGTAACCTTTTTATTGCCTCCTATTGTGCTCTTAGTACAAATTATGCCGGAGTGTGAGGAAATTTGCGAATTATGTGATTTTGGGTCGATTGTGCAGGATTGCACCACTGCATAATATCAGAGGCCCTGACTAAGACACATGTAAAACACTGCTAACAAACCAATATACTGTCTTATTGTAATATTGCTATGACTGGGGTTGTGGTTAGAACAATACCTGAAGCTGTTCTATAGGAATATTCTTCACCAACCCACTGCAGACAGTTCGAGGACCAGCCTCTTCACCAATATCCACTACGGTTAAAATTAATGCAAGTCAAGGTAAATACATCCATGTAGGTACCAAGGTTATATTAAAAGTGCATGGCTGGAATAAGCAGTTTATAGTATACATGTAGTCTACACAAAGAATTTGGAAAATGTTTAAAAATGACGTTCTATCATTTTAAGTCTTTTTCTTCAATGTGAAGGCATTTTTGAGTCATTCTGTAAAAATCTAGTACACTAGTTTTTTGAAATTGCGTTCTCAAGCATAAAATCTCAATTAAGTTTTGGAAAGTTGGGGAGGTTCACATTTTATTAAGGATATGATTGAGAATTCAAGCAGCACAGTCTGCTCACAGATCTTGAAAATTAATGTAACAGTTGTTAAAAATTATTCCCTCCGAATTTTTTGAATGTTTAGTTGAGTTTTATGAAAAGTCCTAATCAAAATATAAATTTACATGTATCTTCAATTACATCTTTAACTGAAACACTCTACTTATTGTTTTTAGTAAAATTTTATGGGGGAAGAGCCAGTCTGACAGTGGAACTGATAAGATTAAACAAATCATTATTATTATTATTTAATTAATAATAATATGGAAGGATGGGGAGTGGGAGGGTATTCATAAAAACAACCTTAAGTATAGATCTGTTCAAAATACAATTGCAGAAACCAATTTAAAATAGTTTACTTGAATACTTATCCCTACCTTCTTCAACATACAGGGTATCTGCATCAGGATGCAACTTGATAGACAAAATTTTTCCAACCCGAAAATCCAATCTTGAAACATCTACAGCCTTTGCTCCAGCTGGTGCCTCTGAATAAATGTTGAAAACAATAAATCAAATTATAAAACTGAAAAAGCTGGCAGAGCTTAGGAAAACCTACGCACAGTTGAAATTAAGCCAACACGATTATATATGGAAGGAGAGGGAGATTGAATTTGAAGAGATGAGCTTGGTAAGTCAAGGAGTGTTTCTTTAAATCAAATTTATAGACTAAGATTTCTAATTGTTTTTGTTGTTTTCAAAAACAAGTTACTCCAAAAGTATTGATCTATATCAACAAGTCATGCTCATATATTGGTAAACTTGTACTGTCTAACAGTGCAAATTATGCTTTTTTTATTTATTGGCAATTTTTGTTTTAATATTGAAAAGGATTTATGCACCATCTATTATGCCAGTAGCACAAAATGTAAATGCAATGCAAGTCTGCCTGATACAGTGTGTGTAAAACTTCATTGCAGATATTAGCCACTCTCCAGTGAGTTGCAGTTCTACGGCTGCCCAGCCAGATGACAGATGTTCTCACCTTTCTGTGTATTTTCCTTTGGTTTCTTTTCTTTCTTCTCCTTCTTTTTCTGGGGCTTAGCATTAGTTGATGCAGCTGCCCCCTCTGACTGAGTGGGTGGGGCACTTGGAGCTGGTGTAGAAGCTGATGCAGCTGAAATACTGGTAGGCTTCGCTACTTCATCAATCTTTTTAGTTGGGAGGGGAACTTGGGCCACTAATAAAAATCATAATGCACAAATAATAAGAAAAGAACAAAATCAAGTTCTACTAAAACTATTTGCATTGTTTTGACAGGGTCATGTTTCAAACAAAAAAATCTGAAAACATCTTTAAGAAAATAGAGGAAAGAGTGGACAGCTGTTAGTAAAGTTGGGGCTTACAAAAAATAATGTTAAGCAAGCTGTCAAATTTTACACCTCAGGTGTCTAATCTTTTTTACAGAGGGCTCATACAAAATTCATAGTTTTCTTCTTGATGTTTGTTTTAAAACAGTCACATTAAATGAATCCAACTGGCATTTCAACGCATCCAAAACATCTAAAATCCTGCTGATATCAGCAGCTGAATGTTTGTTCACTAGCTTACACTGACTTGTCAACAGTAAAGTTAACTTCTACTTTCTTTTCATTTCAGACTTAAACTTCAGGTTTTGTTTGTACATGTACAGTACCCCTAGAACAAATGCTGCAAGTTTCATTTCCTTCTGATAAATCAAACATTTATTGTGTTAATAAATTCTCGTGCCAGTTTTGATGAACACCCTACAACATGCTTTAAAATCTCAGTAGCCCCTCAACTGCTTTCCCCCATTTTTTCTTTCTACACTGGCATTACTGATTATTCAGTCTGCCTCAGTATTATTTATTTTGATTGACATATGATCAGTTTCTGTCTGATTGAGAACCAATTTTTCAAAAATTATTTTGTATCTCTTCATGAGTTTTCTATACTCAAGGCCTCATAAGCCTTCACATGCATGTACATGTAGCTACTCCATTGTTTTAACTTGTTGCTCCTTTCTATTTCAATCCGCAAATAGAAACCTGATGCTCTGATTTTCAAATTATGACTGTAGGCCTAAAGTTGGTATAACGTAATATTTTTATAAGCAGATTTTCAACTACTAACTTCCATTTCGGATTTCCCAGTACGTAAGCTCACTCTTCAATTTTGCAGCTTCTTGACGCAGTTTTTCATTTTCTTTTGCAAGTGAAGCAATTTGTTCCTGTAAAAGTAATTTACATGTAGGAATGTTACAAAATCATGCAGCCTGAGTGTTTACAAACACCCTACTGCATGGTTTTACATACATGTAGGTCTATCAGTCTGGAAATGGGTATAGCAATTAATCACAAAGTTTAGTCTTGGACTGGGTGATTTCTGATGTTTAGTCTGGGACAGAAGTTTTCTTTATAATAATAATAACAATAATTTAATAATAATAATAATTATAATAAAAATAATAATAATAATAATAATAATAATAATGGTGCTACCCGGACTGCATTTCCAGAGTGGCTCTTGAAACACCAACTGGGGTGACAGTGGTTTAACCCCCCTGTGGTGAAAGGTCACATAAATATTTAACTCTACTGCCAAGCTGAGAACCAAATCTTGGACTTTCAAGTTAGCTGTCCTAGATCTTACCAACTGAGCTAATATCGCACATGCAAAATTCTAAAATTTTAGAGTTTAATCCCGGCCCCCATCCCCTGGGACAAAACTACATGTACATTATAGAGTGTTGTGTCAGGATCAGGGCAGCTGGACAAGAGGAGATGCTAAGTTGAGAAAAACTATAATTATAGAAGTTATTAATAAGCAACTGATCTTGAATCCAAATAGGTTTAAGATGATTATCACTGAATATTTTGAGTGTTGAGGATTCTATTTTGCACTCTGAATTTTGTTTAGACCTGCTGTCAGTCAATCCTATTAAACGTTTCAAATATAACTGTCTGCCGTTTCCAGCAGATAGGACAGCAGTTTTCACACCATAATGCATAAATGTCTGTAGATCTGTGAATCATGATTGATTATTCCCTTCAGACACACAAATGGAAATTATGTTCTGTTTTATTGACTGTATCCCAAAATAAACTTCACAGCACTGCAAATAGTGATAAGGATCCTCTCCTAAATAAAACATCCATGTTTTAGTCAATGACCCTTTCTTCTTTTGGGGTGTGAGAAAAAAAAATAATTTAAGGCTTATGCACCTATACAGGTCAGTGTTAAGCTTTAGGGAGGGGGAGGGGGGCATAGGTGGGACATTTGAACTCAGTCAAGAACTTCTGTTCAAGTTCCCCACCCATCCACGGTCAAATGCTAATGGTCAAAAACTGAGGGATGTATCTGTTGTAGTTCAATTTGTCCTTTGGTACAATTTGGATTTGTACTGGTTCAAGTTTTTTTGAACTGGTACAGGTTTTTTTAAACTGGTACAAGTTTCAAATATTGATATTATAGTACATACGGTATTAAGTTATTAACATTTTAAGTGGTTAGGGTTTTGTTTGTTTCTGGGTTAGGGTTAGGGTAATGATAAGGGTT
>JANRMR010189069.1:0-10860 GCA_025434825.1 Bergia sp. 'catenularis'
TGAACATGCATGAAATAAGCACAAGAACAAGCACAAGTACAGGGAAATCCCAGTGTGAACATGCATGAAATAAGCACCAAGAACAAGCACAAGCACAAGAAAAAGAAAAAACATTTCCTTTTTCCTGTGCTTGTGCTTATTCTTATTTCGCTTGTTTCCCTAGTGTGAACATCCGTGAAAAAATCATAACTGGTTGCGCTTATTCTTATTTCCCCACTAGTGTGAATATCCGTTAAACAAACATAAGCACAAGCGCCCTTGACCTGTTGTCGTCACCATTCCTCTACCCGCACAAGCATAATTTCTGCGCGTGCGTATGCTCATTTTCCTTGTGCTTATTTCACGTGTGTGAACATACATACAGTACATACATACACACACACACAAACATACATACATACATACACACATACACACATACATGTACATACATACGTACATACGTACATACGTACATACATACATACATACACACACACACACACATGCAACATACATACACACACATACATACATACATACATACATACACACATACATACGTACATACATACATACATACACACACACATACATACACACGCACACACACATACGTACATACATACATACACACACACATACATACACACACACACACACATACATACATACATACATACACACACACGCATACATACATACATACATACACACACATACATACATACATACATGCAGTACATACCGTACATACATACATACACACATATACATACATACATACATACATACATACATATTTACATACATACATACATACACACATACACACATACACACATACACACATACATACATACATACATATATATGTACATACATTCGTACTTTGTTTAATAATGCAGGTCAGTAATGACAACTAATACAGCTGATGTGGACCTACCTAATAAGGAAGAACCTTGTAGATATACAGATACTAATAATAAATTAGCGGTCGTATATTAAAATTTACAATTTTTCTAAAATTTGAAATAAAATTCGGTGATACACTTAAAATTTACAGTTTTACTAAAATCTAAGTATAAGAATAAAATTCAGTAATAAGCAATTATCTAAAAAAATGTCTAAATCCTTGTTTCTATTTACACAAGTACCTTTTATAAAAGAAATTTGTTTCATGACCTTAGTTGTGCTTTTACTCTTGACAGCTTCTTAAAATTTGTTATCTTACTAATTTCACGTGGTTTCTTATCCAGGCTATCCCATACAATAGGTCCTCTGAAGATGAGACTGTTTCGGCCAAAATCTGAATTCATTTTGGTCATTCGATACAATGTTCCTCTTCTCCTAGATTCTACAGTGGTATAATATTTCATTTTTTCTGATCATAAACATCTCTATTGCTAGCCTTCTTTTACAAATTATTCCCATTTTACTTCAATTACTTCTACTTAAAACTTCATTGTTCATAGTATCATTTGGTATTCTGTGGATCACTCTAGCTGCTTTCAGATGAAGCTCTTCCATTTTGGAGAACAAGGCATCTGGGCAGCTCCCCCATACAGATTCTTAAAGTATATATCTTCCAGCAACCTAGGTGATAAATACCGTATTTTTTTCAACATACCTATTTGATTTACATAGGACTTTTGTATTTTGCAGATTTGTTGTTGATCTCTCCAAACTAACCTATTATCAACAGTAATGCCCAATAAATTTGTTGTATTCGTATACTCGATTTCCATGTTTCCACAACTTTTGCTTGTTCTTGTTGTTGTGCTCGCGCTTATCTCACAAGTGTGAATCAGGCTTAAGGGACTTAGAGTCTTATTATCTGTACGTCTCCTTCGGATAGATCTTCCGTAAATGTGATAAATAAATGAATAACTCAGCGAATAGGTACACATGTAAGACAAGTGTCTTGGGAAACTTTTCCACGCAACGTGAGGTTTAAAGTGTTCAGGTTCTTCCTTAGAGTTTTCCAATTTTTGTGAGGGTTTTTAGGTTCTTCGTGTCTTCGTGCGCTAGGAGTTATGGGTAAAGGTACAGGCCGCCATCATTCAGTTGGTACGCATCATAAACAAATTGATCATGAGACGCACATTTGTCCACGGAGCCCTTTGCTGAAGGATACAACTGATATCTCTTTGTAAGATACTTTCCTGGTCCACCGACTCAACAGTTTTAGGAAAAGTCGGGAAATCGACTTTGTGCCGCCCCATGTAAAGGAATCCGGAATCCGGCATTTCTTTTGCCTTTGGAATCCGGAGTTCCGGAATCCAGCCCCAAGAATCCGGAATCGACGGTGTGAGATCCGGATTCAAGCAAATTTGTTTTTGCCTTTGGAACTGGGGCTCTGGAATCAGGAACCCAGCTCATGGATACGGAATCCAGCCATCGCGATCCGGAATCCACGATGTGAGATCCGGAATCAAGCAAACTTTTTTGGCCTTTGGAATCCGGTATATGGGGCTCTGGAATCCGGAATCCAGCTCATGGAATCAGGAATCCAGCCATCACGATCCTGAATCCACGGTGTGAAATACGAAATCCGCGACTCATCTGGATTCCTTTATATGGGGCGACTGGTGGTCAATATCAGGTTGACAACAGGAAATGCTCTGCGTGAGGTTGGTTGAAAGTTCAAGGCCTTTTTGAGCCAAGATATTTCGGACGGTCAGTAACTTCTGCCCTCACGAATATGAAATGCTACGCCGTCCCCTTTAGCATTCCGATTTTTTCTCACCAAGGAATAATAAGAGACGTTAATCAAATCACTACTGCAGTAAGCGTTAATCTTGCTTTCATAAACTTTATTAGAGAGGTGGGTTTATTGAAAATTTAAATACCTAAAACGAGGATTATAAGCAAATGGGACGTTTAAAATGATTCCTTGAAATACCGGAAGTGATTTCTTCAAAGTGTTTGATTAACTTACCCTGGGTACCAGAGGCAACTCGCTTACTAAATCTGGCCTGCTAAACAAGCGTGAGGTCCGACCTCACGCTCGTTTAGCCGTCCTTCGGCCGGCCGGGTTTAGTAAGTGAGTTGCCTCTGGTACCGAGGGTATGATTAACTAAGAGAAAAAAATTCCTTCACGTCTACCTTGATACAAAAATAGCTGAACCTCAAAGTTGACCCACTTCAAACGATCCGTGAGGAAGAAGTGAGGCACATTGACCGACAGAGAGAAAACACAAGATGTATTACTGGCTGATTGGTACTGTTGCTTTGGTCTTCGCTTTCAAGGCTGATTCGGCTTCACAACTGACCAAATGCGAATCGACCAGCGTGAGTAACATAATTCCATTATGCAACTGAGCAGTATTTTGCACAATTCGGCAAGATATCAGGGCGAGTTTGGTCGAGCCATAGCTTGTATTTTGGCGAGACCGAAAATCGAACTAAAATATCATGGCGGGAAGTGAAATAAACATCAATTATTAAATATTATTAATAGTAGTATCGATACTCAGTCGTATTTTGAGTCCAAGTCTTTCAAAAAACCCTGACCCCGACCGGAAAATCAATTTTCTCTACCATATTTTACACCAAACTAAATAAAATCGATACCTGATGTCAGAACAGATGCAAAAATTATTACATAAGTGAAGGGTAACCAGGAGGGTTCGGCCGCTCAGTACAAAGAAAACAATTATAGTGCTTTGAATATGGTGAGTTGAAGTGCTGTACAAATATATCCCAAGTAATTCCTTCTGAGCGCTAGCCCTAGAAAGGAAATGGGCCCACACGGAGGTGGGCTCGAATACCGCCGAGGTCAGACATTGTTTTTTCTTTTTTTCCGTGTGAGCCCATTTTCTAGCGCTCTGAAGGAATTACTTTGGATAATTGTACAGCACTTCGACTTATCACGTTCAAATCACCGAAAATAGATACCCTGTTTTAGAATTCAGAATTAACTAGTTCTTGACATATTCATTCCCAAAGGTCTTCGCTTCTAATTGTTTCGGGCCACCAAAAAAATTCACTGAAATTCTCCCCGAGTTCCAGTCTTCTGCCCACCCGCCTTGCTGCATTGCTGGTGTAAATAGCCTTCTGGCCAGTTGGGGATGTTATATTTGATTATCATTTTTTCTTTATGATGTGGCACTGAAAAGACCCTTTCAAGGAGTTGTCATTAGAAAGTATTTTATTTTTTATTTTTTTGCTGCGATCCCTTCTCAGCATATCTAGCCTTTGTTTCCAGCTGTCTCTCCTTAGCGCAGTAACAAAAATCTGACATTTGTGTTATGGATACACTTTGCTTACAAAGAGTTTTAATTCGTTCTTTTAGCAGCTCTTCTCCCCAGAAGAACAGTCATGCTCAAACCTGCGGACTGGAATGGTCCGCTACCTGTCCCAGCGCGGTGTCCTACAAGTGTGCGCCAACAGACGGTGGAAACTCTACGCTAATCCAGCAGCTTTAGACATGAGCCGCATGCGCCGTGGCCTGATTGGTCACTGGCGCATGGACGAGCAAACTGGGTCCCAGGTTGCCGACGACTCTGGCCACGAACACCACGCGAGTTCGTCAGGTGCAGTACCCGCCCTAACAAAGTTTTCTCGAGGACGATACTTCGGCGGTGCGGGAAACCAAGTGATAACGGTACCCAAGTCTCCGCTTCTGGACTTCGGTCTGTCCAGTTTCACGGTTAGTGGCTGGGCCAAGATTCTTGACGTCACGTATCCCATGACCACTTTCGCCGTTAAGAAAGGTAACGGTTGCTATTTTCCACCTGGAAGGGCGGGTTGGAACCCAGGCTGGGAGATCGCTCACCATTACTCGGCTACGGGTACTGACGTTTGCATCAGGGATCATCTGAACAACAAAGCCAGAGCCAAGATTGTTCATGACAGCGGTTATCAGCCCCAACAGCTCATCAACAAGTGGACTCACTACACGTTTGTCTTCGATCGTCAAGCGAAAAGAGTGTTTGTCTACATTAATGGTAAGAAGCAGAGCAACTCTCTGGACATCAGCCGTGTGACAGGAAGTGTAAATAACAACAAGAATCTCGAGTTTGGTACACTGTACGGATGGAAGACCAAGGGATATCTGGATGAGTACAGGCTGTTCAACTTTCCGTTGAACAAAGTTCAAGTAAAGCAACTTTTCGTGGACCATCGAGTTTAAGTGTGATGCATATGCGAAATTTGTGATACATGCATTTAGAAGAAGTGATAGAAAATTAGTCTTAAAACTAGAACTCTTGGATAATTCAAACGTAATCAGACTCTTTCATAGTCAAGGGTCAGAAAGGTAATGAACACAGACCAAAAAGTCATAGTCGAAGTCGTACTCGTAGTCAAATGTAAAGCTGTCGGCTCTAGTTTTCTTCATACTACCGTGCCATATTACACGTAGCACTCACTTCTAACACGGCTAAGAAGCGTGTCATTTAGCAAGCTCCAAAACACAAGAGTTAGCGTGTTAAGGCGTGCGAAGCAAAAACTACCGTGTCACTTTTTGTTTTATTATTAAATATAAGCATATATATACCGTGTTGTATTAGCTGTCACGTTTAGCGTGCATTCATCACCATTATGTTGGTTTACCAATGGAGGGTCACATATTTTAAGTACCGTAAAGTTTAAAGGTTTGTCAGTATTGCACATTTGATAGCACTCAGTTTGGCAGTTTAATCACTGAGCTTTGTTTGAGTTTGTAATCTGTTTTAACAGATAGAACCGATTAATGGTCTTCTTCAGCACATACCTTTTCTGGAAGATACATATTGGTCAACAAGCCCCATTTTCAAGGATAGCAGAGGCGGCGGAGCGTTTTGAAACGTGCGGAGGGGGTGTCATCGTACACCAAGCCAAGCGTATACCCCTACTTGAATTTTCCCAAAAAATTTCGCCAAACGTGATCCTGATTTGCGAAAATATCTTCGGCAAACCATTTTTATACTTTGCCTATATAGGTACACCGAGCATGGGTGAAAATTGGCACGGATGCCATTTTTATCCGTGCCGTACCAAAAATCGAGCGTAGTGTAAATGGGACTTATATCTCTTAGAGAGATTTTACTCGATCTACAATTGACCTTGATGCAGAATGACATTCTTATCCATAATATGGATAGTCCACAACCAACCAGGGTCCCTTCTGGACATTTCTTTAACATCGAAAGCCAATTAAATGATACAGTGACCGCTGCAGAACGACCACTTGTCATCATACAGTTCGCCAGTAATTTTGTGGTTTGAACAGTTGATAACCCAGGGAAGGGGGAGGGGAGGGGGAGGGGATGCATTACTTATGACCCAAATCGTCTCCATTTTTTCTCAGATGACCGTAATGTGGCGGGGATGGAGATGTTACAGGTGCATGGAGCTATTCACAAATAAGTTTGCCTCAATTGATGAGATTAAAGCATTTCACCGGGAGCTTTTCTCAAAGCCGTTTGCCTTCAAGGCTAAACTGTATGAAAATCGCAATAAGCATCATTACATGTACATCGTCGCATCTGAAGTAGATGTACGCTCTTTTTTTTATAAGAATGTCTAATCATGGGGGCTGAGGCTGGATGTTCTTAATTATTTTGAGGATTTCAGCCTCAGATGTTCTTAAAATTTTCTTTTTTTTTTAGGATCGGGTACATACTTAAATTTTTATTTTCCATTCACACAAGCCAACCCAAAGTGGAAATATAACAATTCTGTAACTGCTCTTTAATTATTGAAATGAGGCCCTGTCTCTGTGACTGATTATGTTAATGTTCTTATTCACCACCGCAGTCAAAGTGCTGTATTTTAGCGTTTTCTTAAAAGGTGTACAAGTTTCACTAGTTGCTTTTGCAGTGTATATCCACATTCGGAGTAGCCATCAGGCGATGTTGCACGAGCATTAGGCATTACAGTTTAACAACAAATTCTCCCCACTGAATACAGTATGTAAAATAAATGTTCTCTACGTATCCCCAGCCTCATGCAGCATGTTCTTAGCATGTTCAATTTTTGGATTGTTTCAGCCTCAACGTTCTTATAAGATGGTTCTTCAGTATAAAAAAAGAATGTAGTTGTGACTGTTTTTCCTCAACACCCAGATGTCAGCATCGTCTACACGGAGAAACTTATTAAGGCTGAGGATACTGTCAGAAATAACGAGAAGTGCTCTTTTAATATCAATTTTGAACGCATTTGTGCAGATGGTGGTGGAATTTCCTGCGTCAGTCAAGAGGTAAATTTTCGTTTTCTAGCAAAGGTAACGGTTTGTGGTCTGGTATAAGAACAACCACCATCCGGCACCAGTTGATTTCTGTGGACCCTCTGCATGCTCGTTATTCGGCGTTTTACGGTGTCCTATTTGGAGCTGTGCGTTCTTGACATATTACGTTTACCGCCGCATTACCTCCTAAGACCAAAACATTTATTTAGATTTAACAGCTGGCTTACGTGCACGGTACTTGGTGTGATTTTAGGCTCCTCCGCAGGCAAATCGGAAGCGTTGAGGATGAGGGGCCGAAGCCTCCGAGTGAGTCACCGAGCGAAGTAAGGCGCGAGTCGAGGGCTCTCTTTCCCTTATTTTCTTCCCCCTCCCCTTTCACCTTATCCTCTCCTCATTACGCCTCCATTCTTTCACACTCATTAACCCTCATTGACAATCATTCGCCATATCCATATTAAAAGAGTTGCCGACGGAGGTGATTTGATGTGTGAACAACGGGAGTGAACAGCTAAACGCTTTTTTTTTATTTTTATAAGAACCATTTAATAAGAACAACGATGCTCAAAGTTGGCTAAAAATAAAGAAATGCAACTTAAGAACAACCGAGGCTCGGATTCCAGCGCGAATGATCTTTTTTTATGTTCTTAGGAAAACAAATTACACGGCTCATCCCCAAACCAACGAAGATGTTGATGTTCAAGTACAATACACTGTACTATTTTTCACAGGAGAAGGTCTAACGGAGTAGTTTTCTTGTTCATTTCTGGCTGAAAAGAAATGTCTACATGGCACTCTTTCACTTTCACTTTCAACTTCCCAGGGTTTTTCCTTAGCAAAATGGAGGGGTACCCTAAGTAAATTGCACCCTTTCATTGGTTCTCCATTTGGCTGGGGAAAAGCCCTGGGAACGAGTTTGCTTCGCAACGTCAGCAACAGCAATTTAGCACTGTTTATTTAATAATTATAAAGAGTCTCCAATTTTCGAAGATAGTTATGTTTTAAAAATTGGGTTAAGGCGTAAGGACAATTTAAGAAAAGATGAGGCTCAAATTATCGTAAAAATCAAGAACAATGAGGTTCAGCTTAAATTTACTGGTTTTTATAAAAACAGACGTGTAAATAAACAACCTTTGTAGTGGGATCCTGGCGGGGTGGAAGGTGGAAAAGTGAAAACCAGTGAAAACTGGAAAGCAGATTCACGCACACTCTCTTTTATTTATAATGATAGTGTTTTTAATGTCCAGACTGAATATTCTTATTTTTCTGCCGATTTTAGGCTGAAAATATTCTTGTAAGTATTCTTAGATTACAAAGTTTAATATAACGGATGTGACCAGGAACTGAACATGTTGAAGTGTCAAATAAAACTAGATGGTAATTCAACTATAAACTTATTGGTTGGTTTTCAGTGGTTTGCCTTCCGAAATATTTTCAGTTTTTTAAGATTTTGTAAGCAGTCAGCCCAGCATAATCTTTCTTGTCTATATTTAAACATACAAAGTAAGCTAATTGTGAGCTCCGAGATTCTCGCTCCACAATAATATTTTATCCAAGAGGACGTTTGTCTGGAGTTGACCTGCAGCTACATTTTGCATGGTCACATTAAAACTAACAAACCTAAAATTTTGTTGGTTACTTGAACAGATGAGTGGCTTACTGCCTAGTTTTCCAGTTCCAGCAGTTCAGAGGTCCAGATAAGGCGGGGCTTATAATGATAAGCACATGTAATAATAAACACAGTTGTTGTAGCTTTCTAAACTTTCAAGTCTCCGGCATACTGTTTTTGTTATTTGATAGGATTTCCATAATAAGCAGATTGTTGTAATTTCACCAGTAATAATAACCTTTTTTATTTGTAATGAATGTAAGATCGTTGTATGTATGAAATAAAATATTTGTTGTTGTTGGTTGTTTGTGGTTTTGTAGTTTTATATGTAGTTTAGACAGAGTTCGTTCACATGGGAGATTGTGACACTTCTAATGTTCTATGGCTTCTATTCTTCACTATTCTAAAAAGTTCTCTTGATCACTGAGACTAATTTACCCTACTTTTGCTGCTTTCGGGGGAAACCCTTACGATCACTTTACTTTCGGGGAGGCGCCACTTTCGGCAGCATTTTACAGGGTTTTTTTTAATGATAAATGGAAGCTCCACCCCTCCCCTCTTCTTCTCCCCTTCCCCACCCGTACCCCAAGGTCTGGCTCGTTGCAGACCCACAATGCCCCGCGCGACGAACCGTTTTTGAAGATGGTGGACGAGAGGCGATTCATTTGGATGCGGTCAAATAAATGTGTATTACCACTCATGACATAGAACTTTCAGCATAAAATCAACTTTCCAGGCTCTCAAAAATGGAAGTGTAAGTAAAGAGTCACAAACACGTTTAATGTTAGATTTTCAGTTTGTGCGACTGACCAGTGGTGCCAGCGGGTGCCAGTGTGGAGTGCTGAATCCCTGACAGGCTGACTTAGTGACTAATAACTCACTAAGACTCGTTTCTACAATAGCTACAGTTTAGGCTATGCGATTTTCATGTACTAAATTGTTCAATCTTAAAACTAAAGCAATCTTTCTTGTTAACAGTTTGAATGATAAAGTTGCTATGCTGAGCAATTATGAGGTAAGTCTCATCTGCCACTCTGGTAGAAGTGCACAGAAAGCGTCACCAAACTGAATGCACAAACACAGATTTCTTTTATAATTATATCCATTTTGAAATCACTAGTGATTCTTGCAATCTGATTGATTCCCAACAGCAGTGATTACAGAATTAACTGCACTGTTTCGAGCTTGAAATGGCACTGTTTTGAACAACCAGTCATAAAGCAGAAAAAATTGAAAAAGCCAATCACAGCACAGCAAGAAAGGGATGCACAACGTGTGGCATTTTAAGCATGTACTTGCTGCAAACAACACAGAAATGTGTGACACATTTAAATAACATAGTTTGATTTCAAAACGGATATGATTAATTGGTACATGTAATTGAACTTCATGTCATGCAATTTTGGTCTGAAATCATACTTGTGACTTCAAATCAAACTTGTGCTGTGCACTCATTCAATTTTGAAATCATGCGTATGATTTCAGACCAAATTGCACTCCACTCAGTTCAATTACCATTATTAAATGAGTGTTCTGTGCTCTTCTACCCGGAGTAAGAACCAAAAGGGCCAGGCTCAGTGAAGCATAGTTGATATTTGAGGCGCCAGCAGAATAGTGACTTTGCAGGCACCAACGGAGGCACAAGTTCTCTAGTGGGGTCCGTAGGCATGTCCCCCCAGAAATTTTTGAATAATGTGGTTGTGTAGAATGCTTTCTTGCATTCTGAGAGGATTCAAACAACACCACATGAAAGTTGGAAGGACCCATCCCCCCAACTCCCCTCTTCCGCCGCTCCAGTCACCGGCCCTGAAGACTGGGAATTGTCTTTATCTGATTGTGGAACAAGTGTTGATCAATACAAAATTATAATAAGTGCAGGATACTCTGTATGCAAGCCAGACTAGGCCTGATTTACCAAACATTCCCGGAGGACAGTGCTCCAACAAGTGTTTTACCTAACCCAGAATCTGTTAATATTGTATTAATTTTAAACCCCCCCCCCCCCCACACACACACACACACACACATACACACATACACTTAGTTCAAATTCCCCACCCTGTGGGCAGTTCCTTACTAATTGGTAGGCCTCGGCAGGTTT
>JANRMR010189091.1:0-10854 GCA_025434825.1 Bergia sp. 'catenularis'
TAAAAAATATTGGTGTCTGTTACATGTCAAATTGTTGTTAAAATGTCCACTTAGTGAACACCATTGAACAAGTCAAAAGAAAGGAAAAGGACACTTGATAAACAATACGGACTGACAATAACATCTGTCAATTACATAGTGTCGGTGTTTCACAGTGCACAATGCTGGAAGTGTAAAATTTATGGAATATACTTGAAACACACATTATTTAAAACAAATCAGCCATGAAATATGACCCTACCTTGTTAATACGACCACCCTGTTAATACGACCACATTATTTTGGCCCGTTGGTGGTTGTATTAAATCATTCTGGCTCCCCCAGCCCGTATTCCTTCACAAAATCCTAGGATGAACCCCTGGCCCGAGTTTGTTTTTAGAAAATTTACAGAATGATGTAGAGTACAATCCACTGTTAATCAACTCACTGTCATCACCCCAGCTGTATGCAGGTCGTCCCTCAGAATGATTTAGGCTGTTGTTTATCTCTGGGAAAGAGGCACTCCTCTTCAATCGTACATCTTGTGGAGGAAAAGTCCTTGTTTGTGGAACCTGAGTGAAAATAAAAGCAATGGATGGGTGAAATGTACATTTTAAGTTAAAAAACTATGACTTAAACAAGTGGCATGCATAGTACAGACATATTACAGATTTTGCTTCAAAACTGATACAGTTATGCACACAATGTAAATCCCCATCCCTTCTCTCCCCTCCCCCCTCCCTCCACAGGCAGCATTATTCCCAGAGGGGGGCTCCCACATGAAAAGGGTAGGGTAACAATCAGAAACATAGACAGATCAAATTGTGTCACAATTTTAAGTTAAAGCTACACATAGTTCTGATGTTTATGTGACATGCCATTCAATATGCTATTCGTTCATTCATTCATTCATTCCAGGTAGGTGAGGAATTTTGCAAGTTTCCATGCCCCTGTACAGTGAACCAGGGAAGGTTTTAAATGTCAAATACCAAGCTAGGAGTTTGCCAGGGGTGGGAAGTTACTTTTGGGTTAGATATGCATACATATCAAGATTGCTGTGATCTAAAAAAGTCTTCAAACTCTCCAGAGTCCATACCTGATAATCAGCTGATAGCTCATCAAACAGTTCTGATGCATTGTCATTTGTCTGTATGTTGCTCTTGAGAAGCTGAAGAAGAGCTGCTTGCATTTTGGTCTTGTCAGTCTTGGACACACCACTGAAAAGGTCACCCAAGGTCATACTTTGGTCACCATCTCCCCGAACGGGCTTGTTGTCTGGTTCTTTCATACCATCCAATGGACTTGTCACATTCTCAAAACTCTGTCTAGCTACAGCTGCATTTTCTGCTACTTTATCTCTCTGCATGACAAATGGCCTATTCTGCAATAATTGGAAAATTAATGCAACACTTGACATTAGACAAAAAATTACTGGAAAACAAATATAAAAAACTTTACAGGGGGTGCAAAATCTCATACTCAACTCCGACTCACTCAGTTTCACTACCTGACTGCATGATTTTTTTCCTTGCATATTTTTTTTTCACACTGATAAATGGTGCTATTTGCAACCTTGTTCCAGATCGGACAAAACTGAAAAAATTGTTTCAGTCTAAATTTTCCTGCATTTTTATTGAGGATATGTTTACATCAGTCATTTCACTTTAGATCAAAATCATACTTGATTTTATCACTGTAACCCCTTTAATAGAACTGAAAATAAATGGCTTGTATGACAATTCGACAACTTTTACGATGTACTATTGAACTTGAACCTTTTCAACATTAGGCCACACCAATTTAATTAGTTGTTTTACAGATCTGCTGGTCCGATTTTCTCAAAATTGAAAAAAATCGACTTTGAGTTAAAAGGGGGAAAATTAAGTCTGCTATCAGATCCACAAGGAGCATTTGCCTTGGTTGCTGCTCAGCAAAACTCAGTACTTTGGCATCATAGTAGCCACCAAACAAATGACTATGAATATTAATTCTTGTGATTCCTGAATTGCTGTATTTATTTCCAGTGAATCATGCACAGTACCTAGCTCCCTTACAGACCCTTTTACAAACGCCAGCATTACAATAACCTTTTCAGTGACATGACCACATTTGCTGATCAACTGAAAGGCTTTAGCAAAAATAATAATGAGGCTTTTAGCAGCATCTATCCCTGGGGGTACTTGACCTATCTTTTGCTAGGTATGTGCCGCTGGCCTTTCAGAGCCCCTACTCCATAATAGTCACTTCTGTGGACAATCGTAGAACCCAACTTTATCACTTGTCACTATGATTTCTAACAATGGAAGAGCTTTTAACAGTGTTTGTAACTCATAAATTTTCAAAAGCAGAATCAGATTGTTTTAAGAGCTTATTTGAGATGAATTGCAGTCACATTTAATGAGACTTGAGGTCTTCCCAGTGCTACTTAGGCAAATGTGTTGAAAAGTGCCCCCATTCTAGTCACTCTGATCAAAATATGGGTCCCACTTTAGTCCCAAAAATGTGACCCCATCCAGTAGCACATCCCTATTAGCCCAACTAGCCCACCTGTAGGGAGTACCCCCCCTCCCTCCCCCGCATCTATCCAAATTTCCTGTTGCTTTAAATTACTATTTCTGTCCGAAAATCTACCGAAATCTTGCCAAATCTGAACAAATCTAGCATGTTTTAAAACAAGTCCCCCAACCAAAGGGGGTTTGACTGAATCCCCCTGGATCTGCCACAGCTAACACATAGTCAAGTTCAAGAATCTGGGATTGATCCAGAACTTTTGAAAAGGGGGTACCAAAAATTCTGGAAAGGGGGGATAAGAGGTGTTTTTCAGCGTTTTTCTTACAAAATGTTTGCAACCTTGCTGATGCAAAGGAGAGCCCAGTCCCCTTCAGCCTCTTCCCTGTTCAGAAGACACTGGGGGGTGCAGAGGAAAAAAAATGCATGCAAGTTCTTTTTCCTACGGGGGGTCATGTCAGTGGAACCTCGATTTAACGAAGTGTCAAAGGACTGGGGAAATAATTTCGTTTTATCGAGTGTACGTTATATCGAGGTTCTGTTCCACACATTTTACTGTAACTTGGCCGGACTGTACGTAGAATATTGTTCGTTAAATCGAGGACTTCGTTATTTAGAGGTTCGTTAAATCGAGGTTCCACTGTACGACACTTCAGCTCAGGTCGAGCCTTGCATGTTAGCATAGCATCACTGGAAGTTACTTCATGTGACCAAGAGACACCTCAATAAAAGCAACAAACACAAAGATTTTATATGCAAATGCTATCCCTTATCGAAGAGTACTGGAATTAATAGCTCTCTGATCTGGCGACCAAACAAAAAACATTCATGATCGTAGTACATCTAGGTATATATTAACTCGCTTTCGAGTCTCCATTCAATCCCGATTCTTTCAGGGCAGTTTCTGAAATCGATGGTTTTATCCTGCTATTTACTAGTTTACTGATCATGAGTTAGGGAGAAATTATGAGATGAGATAATAATACTGAGTTCATTAGTTGAAATGGACTCCGCTAAAATGACGAGTCAATTTATCCAACTGGAAAGACTACAAACATAAAGTATTTTTACTTACTGTTTCATCCAAGGAATAAACTATCTGCAGAGTCGACGGGTAAACATCGTTCCAAACAACACATTTATAATTCTTCAGATACAGCACCGCTAGCTACCGCTAACAATTTTAAAAACTGCACTACCGTTGTCAAGTCTCCACGTGCTTGGGACCGCGTTACGCAAACCGTGAGGTGGTCTGGGGGCGAGAGGAGAACTGCCTGGATGTTCAGAATGGATCCTTGGAATATAACTTTTTTTAAAAAAGCTTTTCAAAATCAACTCACAAATCGAAAGAAGTCGGCGAGGTTAGCGTTCGGTCGCCCTCGCGGAAAAAGTTCATTTTTTTCCCGAACTTTGGACAAGAAACTGCTCGCGGTCCAGGGGAGGTTTTGTACTAACGATTTTCATGTTCCATGTATGTTCTTCTGCAACTCAACCATCAAGCAAGCCAGTCCTTTCGTCAATGCAAAAACTGATTTTCTTAATCAATAGTTGATAGAACTAACTGGTTATGACGCTCAACAAACTTCAAAAGGAGTGTACAAAGCTGCTTTGTTTTATGTTGAACAAACCGTGACCGTGCACATTGTTTTGTTTTACGTGTGAACCCAAATGTTTCTACCGGTTGGTTGCTCATATGCATTTCTATACCTTTGTGTGTTGTGCACGCTCAAGACCAGCAAACAAAAGAAACAGAGAACAAAAACATATAACAAAGAAACTGACCGAGTTTCAGAACTATTCATTCTATAAACATTGCTTAAATTGAAATCTTACGGGAAACATCGATTGAAATAAATTTTTGTTCCAATTTCCAGAGCCACCGTTTCACCCATTATAGAGTAACTTTCGGCTCCAAATCGGTTCTTCTTAAAAGGAAAGAAGTATAAAACTATAATAAAAAGCAACAAGCCAAGTACGTGGGTAAAGTAAAAGTAAAGGGTTGTATTTATATCGTGTATTTTCCATGTAAATATGCTCAAATGCGCTTTACAATTGATGATACTCTACTTAAGTACATCCCAGCATGCTGGTACTCATATATTTTACCGACCTCGGAGGGATGGAAAGCCGAGTCAACTTTGGTGGAAAGAAGGTCACCGAAATATTCAATCCTCGGGACCTCATGGGTGGCAGTCCGAGATCAAACCGACTGCGCTAACTTTGCCACTACGTGGGTTCCCTGTGGCAAACTATCGGGAAAAAAAACATTGCCGTGATCGGATGTGTAAATTTAAAAATGCAAAAAAACCCCTCGCCTTGCAAGGATCAATCTACACTCACCATGAACTAAGGATGTTATCAAAGATCATATACTGGAATTTTTCCCAATCACAGAAGCTACACACACGTTACTGTACTACTTTATTCAACGATGGTGCAAGTTGTTCTCAAACGAGTTCAGTTAGCTCGACATTACAACTATCTTTCTTAATTATCCACACTGAAAGACAAGAACTTTGAGGAGAACCAGCAACATTAGCCACTCTGTTGTTGCAAGAAACTGGAATGTTTTCTTTATCAAACTAGTCTTAGGAAAGGAGAATAGAAGAGAATTTAAGATTGTTACGAGTTAACAAAGCTGGACCTTTTTTCTGGTCACTTTCCTCGAACGTTGACCAAACATTCTTTACACTCTGGTCCCAGTTTTCCAGAAACTCAATCAAAATACTCTTGCGAAGATACCTTTAATTGCACGAGTCAAAAATGATAATCAACAATGTAATATCATAGTTATATTTTTTTTTAAAAAAAAGATTTTTAATGAAAATGCATTTTCTTTTTTCATCACCTCGCATATTAAAGAATTATAACAGCTAACGTCCCATGTCACCACCAAACAAAAATCGTAATTCGCTCGTGTTTTTAACCCTACTTTGCCTCAGCACAACGTCAAACGAAGTGACACAGTTTGTTTTGCGACATGAAAAATTAGTTGCCACAACGAACATTAAGTAAAGAATTTAGTTCAACCACAATGCCTTGCAGGTTGGGTTACCGAAAGTCGAGAAGTCTTGGATTCCAATTGTAGAATTGTGTACATATTAGGTATCCTACGGATGATCAGTTGCGGATTTGTCTTTCCTTTCAACAACATCAATGTTGTCTGTAGAGGTGCCCGTGAAACTCAATGTTAGTTCAGTTCTGTACCCAGAAATATTTCCTTACCCTCCATTCATTTGCTTGCTCTATTTTTAATATTTACGAAAACATATTTAGTGACGGTAAGATAGCTAATATTATATTGCGAGATCACGGAGCTAAAACAGGCAACCAAACCGCGAATTCCAAACAATACTAAAAACAAAAGAATTAGCTTGTTTCAAGGTCAAACACGCAATGATCACCCATCCTTGAATAAACAATAACAAGATTGCAAAGCATCATGATTGAACCTAATCTTTTGAACTCAAACAAAGATTACAAGTCATTATCTGTTTATTATGAGCAGCTTGGGACACATTCCACCAGTCTGCCATTGACCTGGGTTTTATCAAGAGAATTATATTATCTTGCTTTTACGATCAAATTCACTGCTTGCAAGAAGCATTCACACTTTAAATAAAACCCATCATCAAAATCAAAAATAATTGTTATCCCGTTACAGCATTCACAAGACAGGACAGAAAGATCGAGAATGTCTTTTATGTACTTTCTTGTGTTAACTGTCTTGCGTTCTGGCTGAATTTTCACTACTTTGTCAGGGAGCCGAGGTTTCATTGTGATGACACACCTTTTAGTCCAGAGTTGAAGTGTAGGCTCGGGATTACATTGTGACTTGTGTGTTTTTCTGACAGACGACTGAAAAGACGAACACGGCACACATGTCAAAATTGAGTTTCAGTGTAAATAACAAGCAGAGTTAAAAATTAATTGAGACTACATGCGAAGTTTTCTGCCTGATTTGTGCAAATTTCAGCCAAGTATGAAGCATTTTACAAGTAATCAGAAACTCCTTTTTGCAAGGATTTGTTGAAAAAGTCAAAATGAACTCTCAGCCCGCCTAACCTGGGTTGAAACTCGTCAAGTACTTGACAAATGTCATAAAGAAATTTTCTTACTGGTCACAATCATATTGTGCACACCTTCACTGTTGTCAAATGTTTTAACTCGTGCTAAAGAACGAAAACTACAGTAAACTTTTCCCAACCATTCACGGTCAGCAATACACTTAGGGTCAGTTGGGTAACCAGAAACACAGATACTTTTCTGCTGGTTCTGCAGTGGGCTATAGCTTGGAGAGATATGACAAACGTGAAGATGAAAACTGTGTTATGTTTCTGTTGACTTTCATTAAAACTAATTCTAAATAAAATGTCAACTCGGCTTAACGTCATTTTGTAACACCACAATAATTATCAAACTAATTATTTTCTTTTTAGTCTGGAGTGCACTTAGGCAAGTATCAATGGAAAATACGAAAATTTAAACACTTTTTTCTTCAAGCTCAATACGGTTTCCAAGGAAATGTTTTACAAATTTTGGATTACTGACTTAGAGCTAACTGAAGACTTGCTTAGAGAACACTATCTTCCACCTTTGATTTGTATTTGGTTTGTACTTTCAAGTTTTTTTTTCTCAATCAAGAGAACTGAGACCGTGAATTAGCGGCACCGTGAGGGGTCTGGGTCATACCAGAAGGCTGGTAGGCCCTGTAACCTTGAGCTCCGTGGCTATAGTAATCCCCGGATGACTTGTTGCCCTGCATATGTTCCCCGCCCACAAAGTAGGTATTGGCAGCCGCCATTGGGTTCCCTGTGGCTGGAGCAACACTTGCAGCAAATGGTTGTCCACTGGTCATAGTGGCATTTGCGGCTTGCGCATGAATCTGTGGTCCTCCTGCGGACGCATAGGGATTCTGTGCATGCATTTCGTTGCGATGGTGCTGTTGTTTGTTCGAGTATTTCTTTTGGTTTTGTTTGTTATATTGCGGTTTGGAGTGACCAGAACCTTGATGAAGCTGTCTGTTGCTCTGGAAGCTAGTGTTTTGATGCTGATTGTAGCCGTGGAGAGATTTGTTTTGATGGACAAAGCTTGTGTTTCCAAAGGTTTGTTGAGGGCGTGGTGACCGCCATTGCTGGCCCATAACTGGTGAATGAAACGGGACTTGCTGGTGTGGTGGAAGAGTGTGTGGACTCTGCTGCACTGCAGTGTTTGACCGATCAGCAGTGTTACGTTCACCATATGAAGTGCCTTCCTGACTTACGTTGGGAATGTGCATTGGCTGATGGGAGTATGGCTGCTGGAACACAACAACATTAACCAGAACTTCGTTTAGAGCAATAAGTCACTAGGATTCTTTAATTCCTTAAATTAACATGAAAACTAAATCGCTTGAGGTTAGCCCTATGAACAGAATTATCAATTTTATTTCACTGCCAATATAGGCTTAGGCAATACTAAATGTTTATTTACCAGATGGAATTTCTACGTCCCAAGAGCTTTCTCTGTCAGCGTACACTCTCCATACAAAAAAAGTCTAGATCTACCCCTAGCCCTGGTCTTCACACAGCAAAAAGGCCATACAGAAAAAATGTAATTCGTAGTGAAGTTAATTTTTATAACTATTTTTTGTTTTTTCAAAACTAATTGTAACTGCAAACTGTGTGTTTTGATTAAAACATATATATATATATATATATATAAATCTGCGGTTTTTCTTGAAATAGCTAAACAGTGCTCAACAGTGAGAAGCATGATAATAATTATAGATGTGAAGAAGTTCAGTGATTCAGCTTTTATTTATGCGCTACAAATTTGATGTGAGAGGGCCGGAGGCCCCCCCCCCCCCTCGTCAGCGCTGTGGTCTGGATAGAAATTTACAATCTTTGCATGTTATGTGTATCGAATGATTATCATAATAATATAATAATGTATTGTGAAAGTAGCTCCGTTGGGATTAATCGCTGTTAACATTGCAATGGTTGTGCAATAATGTCTAGCGTATAAATCAACATACAAATAATTAGCTCTATATTCTGTAAGAGATATTTTGAGGCGTGGCGACAAGTGCTTACTAATACATTTCTCTTCCACAACCATTGCAATGTTAACAGCGATTAATCCCAATGGAACTACTTTCCTCCGGCCCTCTCGCAACAAATTTGTAGCGCGTAAATAAAAGCTGAATCATTGAACTTCTTCACATCTATAATTATTATATGTATATATATATACACATATACATACATCTATCAGATATTTCTAAAGTTAAAGTACACACACACATACACATACACTTAACCACACACACCTGCATAGCGGCCTGTGGTGAGTAATACATGGGTTGCTGTGCTCCTGTGAACTGCTGCTGACCCAAAGACACAGGGGTTTGAGCCTGCTGCTGAAGCTGATCTTGGTACATTGGGTGAACCATCATTTGATTCGCATGCAAATACATGTGGTACTGCAACAAACAATAGGTCATCGCCATAATATACAAACTAAACGTCTACATAAATAAATGTGAATAAATAAATGAATGAATGAAATAGGATAGGGCCTTTTGTAACAACATTGACATTATTGCAGAACCATGAAAACACACAAAAATAAAGGAAACTAATTCAATAAATGGCAGCAAATAAACTCTGCTATTTAGGTACTGAAAACTTACACTTAATCATAAAAACATACTAGAACATTCTATACCAATGTTAAAACACTAAAAATATACAATTACAGGAGTTAAAATGTTTTAACTCAAAGGACAAATTGATTCATCATTACAAGACTATCAAACAATTTGCATACATCCTATAAGTGGTAAAAAATAAAATTCTCTAAATACTTTAAAGAGCGAAAAATATGAAATAATTATAATAATCTATCTAAACTTTACATTTCAAAAATCAAATCAAAGATATGTCACTAGTTTCCCAGTTTCATAATAACAATGATATAAACTGTAGTTTTGAAGTGATGAAATAAAGTGATTGAGTGACTAAAAGTTGTTTTTGTTATATTATTAAATCTAAAACCCCTTTTAGGTATAAAAAAGGAGAACGGTTTTAACAGCAACCAAACTTGCTACAGATTTCCAAGATGCAAGACTAATAGAAAGTATTTACCTGTAGTCCCACATTGTAGAAATATTTTAAAATGTTGATGTCTGAAACCAGAATAAAACATAACTTAACTATTGCAAGTAAATAGGTAAAGATGAACAAGATCCTCTCTGTAAGATTTCTATGTAACATGATACAAGCATTATAGAGGTGAAAATGCTGAATGGGATTAACTGACTACCGTATAAACCATAAACACATAAAATTGGAAGATTAGTCTAAATATTCACAATGTTTGCCATTCACAACTGCCTCCCTCAATCCTTTCAGCCCTTAACGCTATTTTTGCTGTGTTGCTAAATCCACTTAACCTGTCATCAGACTTTCCTTTTAAAGAAATTGGGAAAAATATGCAACTCATCTTGGACAGTTTGCTGCATGTGATCATCACCTTAAATCTCATTACAAAATAACGTATTTCATATTGATCCTGTAAGGAGAAGAAAAATGTTGATAAATTGGCTTGGGCTGAAAGGGTTTACCATGGCTGGCTGGTCTGCATTACACAACCAACTCCATAACCATGACTTATGAGTTCACATTACACAAAAGCAAAGACCAACACATAGCCAAATATATACACATTGTCCTGAAACACCTACTAACTATACACACATTCAAGCACTTAACCAAAGGCAGCATAAAAAATAAACCCATACCAGTTGGCAGTTCATTAGCGTCAACAGCCACTGTCATCATATTCGGCCCCATTGGAATCTGCATGTATGTCAATGGTTGAAATGCAGCACCTTGCACTTGGCTCGGCTGTGAAGATGGCACAGTGGCTGCAACTACCTGCTCTGGGCTCTGACTATTATCCACCAAAGCTGGAGAAGATGTTGGTTTCACATCCTGAGTTGGCTCAACATTTGTTGCTGTTTGTGTTAAAAGTGGAGCAGCATCTGACATCTGATTAGGGCTGCTCTGTATTGAGCTGTGTTTACTGCCAGAGTTCTCCTAAAATACACAAATCAATCTTGATTAATACACTCTTAACATTTCTCCAGGAAAATGTGTTATTTGCTTCACAGATGATCTCAACAGTGGTGGTATAATAGGACAGTCTTGTCCACACATTTTCTCATTAGCACCACTAGCATACCGTAAACGCTCTAATAAGCCCCCCCCCCTCTCCTCCCTTCAAATTTTGTGTAATAAACAAACATGACAAAATATGGTTTTAAAAGCTGATTTTACTCTTGAGCTTTACAGTGCCAACTTCAAACTTCATATGAGCCAGTTT
>JANRMR010189102.1:0-10852 GCA_025434825.1 Bergia sp. 'catenularis'
ATTCAATTTCAATGAATTCAATTTTAATGCATTCAGTCCTAATGGTTTCAATTTTATTGTGTTTCAATATAATGTCAGAAATGTTATGGAATTTTAAAAGCCTACAAAAGAAATTTCAATAAAGTATGCATGTATAAATCAATAAAATTTTCGTAACCATTTCACAGTCAGTTGATAACATTGTGTCATCACTACTTCAGACAAAGATTTATAAAACGAAAGACGGGGTCTTCTCAAGCCGCACGTTCCCCAATGGACGTCACTGATGCACACAAAAAATACCTATTTACATTATCACAACACATTATTATGCTAAACAAATTTGTTTAACAGTAAACAGTTATAAATCTACAAATCTAATCCCTTTATCAGTCATTGTCCTTTTCTCCCAGCATTTACTTTGATATTTTCCCCTCCCCGTAGTACTGAAAGAAAACAAATGGATATTCTAAAACAAATCACAGCGTACAACCAGCAATCGTTCAGTTCGATTACAAACATTTTCAATATGTGCAGTCGACTAGAAATCTTTGTTATGATCGGTCATAACAAAACTGCAAAGTGTTAGTTCCACTGTTCACGGATTTCCAGTATTCAGTATACCTCAGAGGATCTAAGTTTATTTCCCTGAAGCTTTTAAGTATTTGATTTCTTTCAACATAGATTAAACCAAAATTATACTTACGTAGTGATAGAGAGTTTACAGCAAAGCATAGGGAGATAACTAGCACGTACAGCCACGAAGGTTCCATTTTCAAACTGTGCTCTTCACTTACTAGCAGGGTATTTATAATAACAATTACGTCAGCTTTTGATGTGATTGGGGCTTCCTCTTTTTCAACGACTGAGCAACGCGAAAGAATTGCTTTCTTGTCTTCATTTTACATAGATATGTTTCTATTTGACAGAAATACCTATACCACTATTATCTATTGTTTATAAAGACATTTTAAACAAACGTTCATTGCTTTGAATACGTCGTTTTAAAGCACGTGTTTGATTAAATCATAGTGAAAGCGGAAGTTCATCTTGCATAAAATTTAAGTTAAAAACTTAAGTTAAGGGAAATTTCCTTGCGACGCGTAACTATAAATAAGTCTGAGACATCACGTATTGGACTACTACAATCCGTGTGATTTTACCAAGATTTAACGCAATTAAAAAGAACCTTTAAAAATAGTTAAGTAAAAAGCAGCAAATTTTGTAGCAAATGAATGTAAAAAGATCAGTGGTGCGTTTTTCCGTGAGTTTCGTTCATATTTGTGAGATTCCTGGCATCTCCAGAACATGCTGACACATCTTTCCGCATTTTAAACAAAATTGGTTACCGGTAGTTACATTTTCAAACAGATTTTACACAAATTCTTTGTACAATAGGTATAATTTTTTAAATTAAAACTGTTAGCGCTTCAGACACCCAAGTTCCATCGCTTACCCGTATTAAATAGCAATCAAATCGAAACAGTTGATAAATCACTAAATCTGTACAAAAACTTCAGAAACACGCAATGCATACTTTCTCAACTTAATTTAACCCGTTCAGAGAAAAAAAAACAACAACAAAAGTAATGAAACACAGGTATGAAAACCTTGTCTTGAATGTTGTAAGGTTGAGTTACACAGCTGAAGATGTGAAACTACTCGGTAAGCATATTATCAAGTGTTTGTATCATCAATTAACACTCACGATGTCGAGTACCAAATGGTTTGATTTAATGACATAACGAAATCACCGTGTTTTTATCTCTGCCTGCAAGGTATTTAGATCCTTGAATCATATTTAACATTTTCGTACTCCAGTATTCACAAAAAATATAAGTACATGAATAAAAATATATACGGGTGCTCCCCGCGGGGCTTCTTCAGCTACCTGTTGACAACAAGTATATGGCTTGGAGGTCGAGGGTCTTAGCCAGACCGCTAATGGCGGTTCACAATGGTTTCTGTCCGAGATCAAGTTGCACCCTCAGTAAAAACAAATCACCCTACTCTTTTAGAGAAGTGTGTGGGTTTTTTTTAAGTCCCCCGAAGAACATCAAGAGACAAGTATCGGCAGCGTACGACTATCCAACATTCACTGAACAAAATATTTTTAATTTCAACGACAATTCAGTTATGAGCAGATTGGATAATTCTGGTCAAAGTTAAATATACTTTATTTGCACTGTAAAATCTCGTTTTTAATGACATGTTAGTTTTGTTTAAATTGTTTTAATACAAAATATACACAATTCTTTCGTTATTGAGCTATCACCGATAATTTTTTTTACATTAGGCCAGAAAAAATAATATCCGTGGTTCGGGTCACATATCCTTGAAAAGTTAGAGTCGGTCAGTCGGTATTCTTACTTTTATTTTACATTTCATCCTGATCGTGACCAAGCGAAAAGAAGGCAACAAAATTTCATTTTTCTGACACGGCCTGGAAGACAAGCAGGAGTAATTTGCCCTACATAAGAGTATAATCCTTCCTTCGGAAAAAGTTACAGTTTAATAACTGTTGAAGCCTGTCTTGTGTTGAGAATTTGATAACTTTTTTACACAAAGAAAGAAAAAGTAAGGCAAAATAGTAATAAGAAGTTATAGGGTCGGTCGGGTGACCGGAAATACAGATATAATTTTGCTTGGCCTCACTATTTTTCTATAAAAAATTTTTATATTAACACTGGGGCTGAAAAATGCGAAAATTTGAAAACATGCTGAGAACATACTTGAGGTTCAAACAAAAAAAAACGTTTATTGCTACAAATTTAGAACTGAATAAAACAAAGAACCGCTACCAAATATTGTGAGAGAGCACTGTAATTTTACATCTGATTTTGATAAACAGGCAAGAGCAACGCGTTTTGGTTCATACGTGAACTGAGCTGGGGAACAGCCTTTGAATGTATAAAGGCACAAAATTTTCCAAAAATATCAAGAACACTTTAAAAATAATTGAGGCTGAGTTCAGCCTCAGCTCCAAAAAGGACGCTCTTATAAAAAAAAGAGTGCACAGCAAGCGACAGAACACAGGACGAAGGCCACGTTTAAAGTGCTTCCAACAACCAACCCTAAATAACCACTCAACTGCTTTGGTTTAACTCCTTTCTCAAACATCTTTTTCTCCAGCGCATTTATTTTTCTCTCCTTTAATACACCCAACACTTTTGGTTCCTTCAAACTACTATTTAAAACTACAATTTTGAAAGTACTGTAGGAACATTTAAAAAATTTAATGGAGGATCGATGCTTTTGTATAAAAATTACTTTTAAGCAGAATTAAATAGTTGGAATTAATCTTAACCAAAAGTGCTGTCAAAGATAAATGTAAACTTGATGATTACAGAAATCTTCGGTAAAACATCTGTCTATAAATATTGCTCTCAAAACTTTTCAACTTATGAAGTCTTTCTCTTTATACATATCGAATTTCGTTTCTATCATCCAGCTGTAGCCTCAGAGGTCTGTGCGACATGACGGGACCACGTGACTTGGGTGGGAAACTATTGTTAGTCACCAGTTTGTGCATCAAGCCACGGCCACCAAAACCGGAGGAGCTTGGCCTGGGTCAAGGATTCCAACAAAATAAATATACAGTACAAATAGGTTATTGAGCGGTATAGCTGTATAACAAGGGTGGTTATTTGTACAGGTCAGTTTTAGTTTTTCGCGCCTTTCTGGCGGTTTATGACAGAGTAAATTACTGTTTACTCCTTGAACTTGTTAAGGCCGATTTACACGATACGATTGTCGCGTTCGATCGACGCGCGCGACACGAAATCTCATCGTGTAAATCTACTCTTAAGACACGACGCATGCGACCTCAGTCTTGTCGTAGAATTTTAAATCATGTTCCAAAATCCTACGACAATCGCGAGAAAAGTTGTACACATTGTCATGGTTAGGACTGGAGCGAGCTGTGAAAACCCGCGACTTTCAAGATAGCGGCGGTGAAGAAACACCAATTTTCGGAACAAGAAACGGAAAAGCTTATTGATATTTAATTTGACAGTGCCAAATAAGGCATGGATCACGCAAGAATCAAGCCACATCGCGTACGTCATTTTGTGAGCCTGTCGTGCCGTGTAAATCAAGTCACGACTTATCGTATACGGCTGGACGCATGCGACAATCGCATCGTGTAAATCGGCCTTTACAACTACAAAAACCCTGGATCCGACAAAGAACCACTGTCGCGGCAGTAACGTACAACCACTGAACCGGTCAAACCGGTTCGTAAACAGTGTAGTAACGTCTCATATTTGAACTTGTTTTGGTGCGTGTTTGCACTCTAAAACGCCATGTCGTATAATAAGAAGAAATATCTCTTGGATGGTGATTGATTCACACACTAAAGGGCCTGTTTACATTGGAGATGAAACCCGGATACAGACACCGAATTTGTGGCTACCCGAGTCACATCACTGGAACTGTTTACACTTGTAGATGCTATTCCGGTGTCGTTTCTTTGGAACTATTAGTAAATTGGAGATCATAAAGAATGTTGAGTGAATGAGTTCGGTGTCTTTATCCCGCTTTCATCCTTAGTGCCATAGAACCTTGCAACAATGTGACAATATCAATTGACAACAACAATAGCAATAATAATAATAATAATAACAATAACAATAATAATAATAGTAATAATAACAATAACAATGATAATAATAATGATAATAATAATAATAATAATAATGGTCTATACAACATTTATCCACAGTAGCTCTTTCTCTAACACATTAAATACACCAAAAAGGGGAAAAACCTAGCATAGTTAAGTAACATCGTTAATTTAAAAAGTGCAAAAATTTAAAACCTAATACCTCCGATAAATATGCTTTAACTAAATTTACAAAAGTGCAAAAACCAATGCAGTCTCTAATACTACAAGGTAATGCATTGAAAAGATATAACAACACTAACAGTGACAACAGAAGTAAGAAGTACATCAAAAGAACTATCGAAAATTCGTTATTGTTGGAGATGCCAAATGTTCTGAAACGCCAGCGTGACATAAGGATACAGTGATCCACTGTCTGTGTGTCCGTTGCTAGTGGGTGTCTCACTCAGTCCAATCCCTCGTCGAAAGTTTTTGAGCCACTCCGTGTGAGAGGTGAGTTTCTGGTTGATGCTGGACGGTCCATCTGACAACCAATCACTTGCACTCTCACGAAACGACTTCAGTTGGTCCCTTTAGGGATCAAAGATTCATAAATTGTCATCGTTGATGGTAGAGTATCGATCAGTTATTGTCAATCTACCATACATCAATTTACTTTGTGTTGGCCCTAACCTCAAAAGCCCCCCCTCCCCAAGCAATCTTGCACTATTCTAGTTTTGCAACATTGCAGGAAAGAATTTGCCACATTGATTGCATAACTGCAACAACTGCGAGCAATATTTCGTGTAATCTTGCAACGTGTTTGTGACCATAACAGAGTACGGCAACTAATGCCCACCTTACCTTGAGCAAACAACATACTGCAAAGCATCATGGTCGGGTCTAATTCTTTAAAAACTTTACTAATAGAAATTTTGGCTTTTAATTAGTCTGGCGCTTGACTTCAGTTCTTATCGGAAAATATAACAGAAATTCAGCAACTTAATAATGAAGGGAAGTTGAGTCTGTGGCTGGAATATAATGAGCCAATGTCGTTCTTTACTTAAATGGACACAACTATCCACCATTCAACGAAGAGCAAGTTTGGGGGAAGTCAAACAACCTGCAGATCTCCTCATACCTAGCAGTAACTTGGGACCACAGGTTTGGGCCGAGTGGGAGACTGGAGACGGAATGAGAACGGGGTTGATCTGCAAAAAGCACCAGTGGTATGAGTAAATAATAATAATAATAATAATAATAACAGTAACAACAAATTTCTTTAAAAAAAAATTAATAATAATAATTAAAATAATAACAATAGCAAAAAGATTTTTTTAAGAATCAGGTTCGATGCTCTTACAGCTGAGCACTATTTTCACAACACTTTGTAAATACTACTAACGCACTAATGAAAATATCAATGTAAAACTTAAGATATTAGTTAATGTGCTTAAGGAAGAAGGCTTAGTAAGTCTATTTTAGTTCGTCAGGGTGTATGGCAAGAGTTTCGTAGCAGAGACAGATACAGCCCTGCCAACATGGCTCTTGGTGCTAGATTGGTACATATGGTAGATTACGGTTTGCAGATCACAGAGAACGCGGGGGCCTTTTAAGGATTTAAAAGTTCTTCTTCTACTATTTAATTCATTCGTTCACATATAAAATGATGAGTAGCTAAATTCTCATTACTTCGCTCCAAACATTTCCTTTTAATAAGTGGGAGAATTCTGCATTTTATCTTACAAAGCTTGGAGTTTATAGTCAACTCCTTTATTCACAAACATTCAGCTTATCTTATATTGATACTGTAAGGAATACTAGGTGTTAAACAGTCGGTAGAAATGAAAAGATTAAGGTACTACAAATTAGAAAAGGCAGGAGTGAAAGCTTAATCTTCATTGTGTTCATTTTGAGAAAAGGGAAACTCTCGGAACGCGAATGAAATCGGCATAGATGTACTGTGTACAAGCTCAGTATTGGACCAGCGTTGAAAGCAGTGGGCGCGAATGAGGAGCACTTGGCCAACCTAACTAGAGTTAGATATTTTATAGTTAATATGAAAACAACTGAATATCGTCCTGTACTCACCACCAAAGTATGCTTTCCACTTTTTCTCCAGTTGGACTTCAGCACCCTCCTGACTTCCGTAAAGGGACTGGTAACCACTGAAACTCGGCCCAGGCCCTGCTCCCGATGGCTGAGCCAAATCTGGCCGCATGCTGTAAAGTAAACGAAAACAACCAAGAGATTACAAATGACCGTGATGAACCATCGATATATATTTGTTCCCTTGAAGGGCCAGTTTCACTGTGCAGCTCTAGAAACTGGTTCCTCAGATTTGTTGTTCAGTGTCCAGCGTTTGCACTAGTGACCAACCGGATAAAAGGGGCGGTTTCGCGGTTCTTCAGTAGTCCACGCAAAACTAACGGGTTCAAATTGTTGCTTACATTTTCGCTACAAGCACATCTATCAAAACGAATAATTAAACCTCAAGTTCCTTTTTATTAAACAGAGTTGGCGATGGATGAACACTATGGTTGATATTTTATCCTACAGACCAGCAACTGCTAATTCATTTTGGTCGTCCTCGAAATGCCACATGTTATTTTATGCATTACTCTATTTTTGTATCCACTCAAAACTCTCTAAGATGAAATGCAAAAATCTCTCAACTTCTTAAGGGGAATTGTATGAAGTCAAGAAATGATAATTTATAACTCATCACTTGGCACTTTCAGGAGTGAAAGGGACTACCTCTAACTCCTAAAAGAGCCAAATGATAAGTTGCTAAATTCTCATTACTTGTCACCATATATTTCCTTTAAATAAGTTGGGAGAATTTTACGTTTCATCTTAGAGAGTGAATGATCTTAGATTTTCAAACTTATCAATCCTATTCCCAAGCTAATTGAACTACTTATACTTATGTTATCAGGAGAAAATAGATGTTAATAAGCTTGACGGGCGAGAAAGAGATAATATTACTTGTAAATGTTTGTAAGAATGGACAAATAAACGACGTTTAAACCTTTTTACTTTAAATATATATATTTCGGCGTGCAAAATCTATGACAATAAAGCTTTGTTCACTAATTGAGATACTTAATTCTAACAACAGTTCAATAACCTTACTTTGAATAAACAGGAACCCCGTGGGTGGAGTAGGTGTTCTGGCCGGGCATCTCCCCCTGGCCCCAGAAGCCTGGTACCTCCCCCTGACCATAGTGACCGGACACCTCTCCCTGGCCCCTGTGGCTTGGCACTAGTGGAACAGTGCTCACGGCCTGTGACCGTGGTATTGACGAATGATTAGCTGGTATCGTAGCACGTGAATGGAGTAACGACAGAATGCGTGACAGGTCACCATTGATCTGTTGTAACGAAGTCTCCACACGCTGAGCAGCCACTCCTTGTGACCTTGATCCTAATTTGGGGACAGTTGCTCTTCGCTGGAGCCCACGGTCAGCAGGGACCCGGATGCCGTGGTTTATGACGTCACCATAGTCACTGCTGCTGAAGCCACTGCTGTCGTCATCATCCCTATGAGCCCGCAGTCCTCGGTGGTGTTGGCTGCGCGGGTACACCTCAGGATGTCCATGCACGGCCCTGGAGCCCTCATTGGCATCCAGATAATCAATTTCTGAGTCAGATGTAGCGGTGGACTGTGAAGAAGGCAGAAGGTGGCAAATGTAATTGAACAAAAAATAATTATTAGAGAGATCAAGCGTCGCGTTTACGGTAAACGACAAACGGCAAAACTGACAACGTGACCGTGATTTGTCTTCATTTGCTGTTTACCGTTTGCTTTTTCCAAGTAAAAATAAGTAGTTCCGTGTTAGCCATAAACATGAGAATTATTTTGCACTATTCTCGTGTTCTTATTCATTATTTTGAGAAGATGACCTTTGCCGTTTGTCGTAAACGCGATGCTTAAATATCTCTATTATGGTATGTAGTTGGGCTAAACAGTGAAAATCGAACAGTGGTGCGACCAAAACCGCGATGAAGAATGGACTAGTCTAACAGTGATGGTGACAATTGATAAAATTGTAAAAGTATGTGTAATACAAGACTATTGGCTAGTAATAAAAACCGCGATGGAGAATGGTTTAGTGTGACAGTTATGGTAATAATAGATAACATTGTAAAAGTGTGTGTAATACAAGACTACCCGCTAGTAATAAAAACCGCGAAAAGTCGTTAGAAAAACTGTAGCAAAATTAAGATGTAGCAAAAATAAAGCGGGACCCGTCCTCCTGAAAGATCGATATCTTAACAGAAAACACTCTCATACATAACAGCAGCAGGTGAAGATATCATCCATGGAAACACTACTGACAAAACCATTATTATTATTATCATCATCGTCATTATTACTATTGCTATTTTTATTATGAATATTATTATTGTGAATATGGGTATATAACTGCATTTAAAAAATGCTACATCTTTTAAACATATAAGTTGCCCTTAAACTGTGAAGATAGTTCTAGTACTCACTATTTTTACTTTAATACTATATAATTTTAGTATTTTATTAATGTTGCATCAAGTTGATAGTGATAGAGGAATGTTTAAAAATGCTAACGTCGAGGTCAGTTTTTAAACACTATAGCCTCACTCTGAGGCTAGTATCCAGTTTACTACTCTGTTAAAGTCGGGCAAATCCTACCAGGCCGCCCAGGAGTGCATTCTCCAAGACCCTTAGTCGTTTTTCCTTCTGCCGGATGAGTTCTTGTCCCGTGTTCATGTTGTGCATTACTTCACTCAATTCTGCCTCTTCCTGCAAATTGAAAACCAACAAAACTAGGTGAGAACTTTCCTCAGAACATTTAGGATCGAGAACTCAATTTCAGCACAGAAAACAACAGACAAAATTCGTTCCTTTGGCTTGATTCTGATGCTCAAGGGAATAAAACAAGAGAAATCACATTGAAACTGAAGGATGGATAAATGCGGTAAGTCAAAAGCGGGTTATCAATACAAGGTAAGTTGTGGGAATAAAGAGATTGGTCACTCGCGGCAAGCTACTTATAAAAAGCAAAATTCTTCCGAAACTATTTTTAAAAAAGGCAAGTATAGAAACAGCAACACGTCAAATGGTGTGTTAGGCGCTGAAAATTAAGTTTTCAAAGGATATTTTTGACATCGACATCTAAAACTCAGAAAAACGGCAGCTTCAACGATTTTGTACTCTATAGATTTTAGTATTTAGATATAAATACAGTCCTAGGGCAGATCCAGAAATTTAGCGAGGGGGGTTGGGAACGACTTATAGTCAACAGAAGTGACGTCAGAACTGTAATGGGAAGAATTTCGTTGTAGGTTTCAAAATTGCAGACTGCACGTTTAAAAACTTTGAAATAAAACTTCAGCCGTTTACTACTACCTCTCGGTGAAGAAAATGACAAGGCCCTAACTTGTACTTATATCATCTTTTGGACCGTTATTGCGATATTTGGAAAGAACTTTGTGTTACAACATTTTTGCCTTCAATGATTTTTAGTCTGAGCGTTTGGAATGAAATTAATGATTTTGGAATGAGACAGACCCGCTGATTTGCCGCCGTCTTTAAAATATTCAAATAAGTCTCAAAGTTTCGCCTAAAACTTTGCCACAATCTTGAAAATTACAACAAAAATCTTGCGAGTACAGTATTCACGTCACTTCCGTTGGCTTAAGTGGGTTCGATTAGCACATTCTTCAACAAATATGCTACCGCTTTCATCAAAATCCACGTTTTATGCATTTTTTCTCTGTTTTAAGAGCCACCTCAAGATCCGCCACAAGAACAATCTATGTGTTTAAAGTTTTCCTCAACTGCAACAGTAGTTCGTAACAGGTATTGTTTTTGTCTCTGTTAGTTTAAACTTACCACTTCTAGTCTACCTTTGACGTCATCGAGGATTGAAGCGCTCCGAGTCGAGAGTGGCTGGAGAGTGAAGCAAGCACAATGTTAAGAGAAAATACAATACAATACAATACAATACAACACAATACAATACAATACAATACATTACAATGCAATACAATACATTAGTAAATATAGATAAAGGCAAAAATATTTGATGATGACTTAAGGTCGAAAACGTTTGGATTTTAATATTTTATCAAAGTTTTAGCCTTTATCTATTTTTATCAATTTTTGGCGATTATTGTGACACAATACATTAGATTACAATACATTACAATAAGATACATTCATTACAATACAATACTAAACTAGATAATGCAATGGAATACAATACAACACAATCAAGTACAATA
>JANRMR010189135.1:0-10851 GCA_025434825.1 Bergia sp. 'catenularis'
TTTCTAAGGGACTCCTCGCCAAAGTACTTAATAGACTGTTGTAATGTATTCATTTTGAATTTGGCAAATAAAGAAATTAATAAATAAAATAAACTCAGACACGATTTTTTTGGTATTGGCCGGTTTATTTTTGTGTTGAAATCTGCATGTTGAATTAACTACTGTCCAACAACAACTTGATATCTAAATGAGGTATTTTAAACAAGTTTTTTTTATTGTTTTATGATTGCTTACTATTGATGTACGACCAAACAGAGTAAGGACATTTTTAAAAAAAGATTAAGTATGTTTGATGGCCTTTATTTAGCGAGATTACTTTGGATTGCGAAATGTGAGTATCGACGAATCTTTCTTCAAAACCTTCAACGCGCTCACTTGTACTTCAGTTTACCTTGAATTATCGAATGCTATCTGTCCTTCATACGTCCTCGCTATTCTTTTGGAATGATCTTTATTCTGATTCTCATTTATTGGCACTTTTCGTTTTGATTTTTAGTTTTTCTGATATAAATTGTTGCTTTGACGCTGCTCGACCTCGTGCTCGCCTTCGTGGTGAATTATTGAATGCTATCTTTCCTTCGTTTTGATTTGAAAAGATTTATTTGGTTTCTGACTCGCTTAGTCTTACAGAGCATCAGAAAAATATCACGAAGGAATTGATTTTTGCTTGTTCTTATTTCACAGGTCTTGCAGTGTTGCTTCCAACCAATATTTTCTTTGGTGTGTGTTTATTCACACTTTATTGTTTGGTGTGTTAATGACATGCCTTGTTGTTTATGCAACATTACTGGTAGTGCAGCATACTGGCATAATGTTAGAGAAGATTTGAAAGCAATCATTGATAATAAGGGTGTTCCTACAATATATTTTACATTTTCAGCAGCTGACATGCATTGGCCTGAATTATATTCACTTTTTCAAAACCCACTGTATAACTGAATAATAATGATAGGAGGCAGATAATTATAAACAATCCACACATTGATTGGATGTTTACTAAACGCTTGGAAAGCTTTATTAAACACTGGCTTTATGACACACTTAAGGCTGAATGGCATTGGTATAGATATGAATATCAAGCTAGAGGAAGTATCCACTGTCATGGGACTGCCAAACTAAAGGCTGATCCAGGCCTATGTAATCTTACCGAGATAGCGTTGAAAGGATATTTAGCCACAAAAGCTTTGAGTGATAATGCTGGTGATCCCCAATTATTACACGACATTGAAGACGGCAATAAAGCTAGGGCAAAAATTTGTGAGTATGTCGATTCACTTCTCTCCACTGACAACCCTAAGCCTCCATATGAAGGAAATTGGAACAAACCTGAACTACATCCATGTAAAAGAAGTTTCAAAGATATTCCAAACTCTGAATTAGATGATGATTATATAGATCTTTTAAACACAGTACAGCGTCATACACGATGTAGCACCAACTAATGTTTGAAGAGAAAGAATGAAAATTCTGCATTGCAGTGTCGCTTTAAATACCCCATTGAGTTTTTAGACAAAACACAACTTGCCTTTGAGCCGGTTAACTCAAAAGATAAAACAATTAAATATAGGGCTAAGATAATCACAAAGCGAAATGATCCAAGATTAAACAATCATCAAAGAACTCAACTTCAGGGATGGAGAGCAAATTGTGATATTCAGACTCTAATAGATCAACATGCTTGTGTAGAATATCTTACAAAATATGCTGCCAAAGGAGAGCCCAAGTCACCTATGTTGACAAAAGTATTTAACTCTGTTGTGAAATCTGTTCATCTTGACACTGACCCTCATAGAGCTGTAAAAAAGATAATGATGAAAACACTTTGTGAGAGAGATTTTAGTGCTCAGGAAACAATGCACTTACTCCTGTCATTAAAATTGTACAGTACTCCATTTAATGTTTTGCCAATATATTTGAATGGATTACGAAAGGTGCAAACACGTGTACAAGATCAAAGTATTTGCACAAGTGAATCATTGTTAGATATATATGCAAATCGCATACGCTTTCGTAATTGTGTGCCCCATATCATGGATATGAATTTTTTGGAATTTACATCCAAATATAAAGTTGTGAAAGGAAAACTCCAACAACGTCCCTTCAATGTTGTATCAAGAATATATCCTTCCTATCCCTCCAACCCCAAAGGAATTAATTATGCAAACTATTGTAAATATAATCTTTTAAAATTCAAGCCATGGGGAGATAGTCCAAACAATATATGCAATATTGCTGAAGTGGATGATAAAGTACATATAGCGGAATGGCAAACACTTTTGGAAAGTGCATATGCTAAGACCCATGTACCAAACTGGTATGAAAAATTTCATGATGTTTTAGAAAACATGGATCAATCAAGTGATGAATTTCCAGAAAATGTTGATGTAAAGCAAGAAGAGTGAATGATTCTGTCAGACTATCACAATTCCAGTGAACATTTTCATTCAAAAGAAACCATCAATGAAACCTTTAACTGGCACTTGGATAATTTAAAGTACTCACATGAGCAAATAGAAAGCATGCCCAATTGGATTAAAACACAGAGAGATAATTATACAATTCCACGTTCCATTCATGTGCAACCAATAGATCCAGACACTTTTAGTGAGAAGCAAAAGTTAGCATATGACATAGTTTTCAACCATGCTAATAATGATAGCAATGAGCCTCTGCTTATGATTATAAATGGAGAAGCTGGAACAGGCAAAAGATATTTGATAACTGCTATTCAATGTCATCTTAAAGACAAGTGTATTGTTACAGCAACTACTGGTAAAGCATCATACAATGTGAATGGTATTACAATTCATTCTTTGTTAAAGCTTCCAGTTGTATCACAATCTCAAAGATTTATCTGGTCAAGCTTTTGTGAATTTACAAAACAAACTTAAGATTATACAGTACCTTCTTTTAGATGAATATTCCATGCTTGGACAAATTACATTTGGGTTGATCGACAGACGTTGCAGACAAGCAACAGGTGAAAATGAACAGCTGTTTGGTGGAAAATCTATTATTTTAATTGGTGACCCAGCACAATTTCCCCCAGTAGGTGATAAGCCTTTATGCCATTCCCTGCCATCAAATCCTATAGGAGAACAAGGCTATGTTGCCTATCACATGTTTAGAAAAGTTATTTTGCTGACTGTTAATCAAAGGGTACAAGGTTCAGATAATGAACAGGCAAAATTTCGAGAGCTTTTAAGCCGTCTATGCAATGGTTGTTTAAATGAAAATGATTGGAAGCTTTTATTGACAAGACAACCATACTCTGTCACAAGCCTTGACGAATTTAAGGATGTCACGAGACTGTTTTATAGCAATGAAGAAGTTGGAAAGTATAACTATACTAAACTGAAAGAGCTCCAACAACCAATTGCAAAAATTGAAGCCAGACATTCAACTAACAAAGCTAAAAAAATAAGTTCCCAGGACCTTTTTGGCTTAGAACCACTATTGTTTTTGGCAAAGGGTGCTGTAGTAATGCTTACAAATAACTTGTGGGCATCTGTTGGCTTGTGCAATGGAGCCAGAGGAACTTTTATGGATATTATTTATCATCCTGATCACCAACCACCCAATCTTAGGATAGCAGTTGTTGTCAAATTTGATAGTTATTCAGGTCCATCCCTTGAGAATTTTCCGTCACGTGTTCCAATTCCACCAATAACTGCATGTGTTGATTCAATTCATGAAAGACAACAGCTGCCTCTGCGACCTGCATGGGCACTGACAATTCATAAGAGCCAGGGCCTAACATTAGGTAAATCGTGGGTTGATATTGGCAAAAAGGAAACAACTTTAGGCTCATCTTCTGTAGTTATTAGTAGATCACGCAAACTTTCTTCTCTAATTATTGAACCCATGCCATTTGAAAGACTTAAGAATATTAATAATACCCAAAGCATGAAATACAGAAAAGTTGAAGAGCAAAGGTTATGCAAACTTGCAAATAACACTGCACTTTAAAATTTAGATAGATGCAGCACAATATATTTTACGTTACTTTATTATGTCCTATTTTTAAATCAATATATTATGTGTTTTTTAAATGTTTCTTATGTTTTTTAATATTCTCTTTGTTTCAACAGTGTATGCAACAAAGAATCAGCCATTATATATGTCAACCTCACTGCCTGGTCAAACCAGGACCCAAAACCCCAAAATAATTATAAATCTTGATGAAATTTTCTAAAGTAAACAAATAAAGTTTTGATGTTTAATGGCACAGTGTTTCCCTTGCAATATTTAACCCTTTGACTACTGAAGGCCTCGCGCCCAATTCCCTGTTTTTCCTGTAGCAAAACGGCGGCTCAAGGTTTAATTTCAATACGAAATCAAAACATGTATGCGCAAAAATCAATTGTATGAATGTTAATTTGTTACTCTTTAATTTTCTAGGTTCAAAATATGCCAAAACAGCGCTAAAATAGTTTTGTGCAAATCAAATTTGTAAAATTACTCAAGTTTTCTGCCATTTTGTGCAAGCAGCGAATGATAAGTGAATGATTTCTTCACCGCTTTGGTGGAAAAGTCCAACATATTCTTACACCTAATGAGCAGTCAATCACAAACAATCTACTTTTTAAATGTGCTACTACAGTCGACTTCAAATGTTTAGGAAACAAATGACAATATATGTCCGTATCATAACCATATCACAACTGAAAATATTAGCTGAAACTACGAAAATGGATGATATGCTGCAATAAAAGGTACCCAATTGTATAGTAATCAATAAACATTACATATTTATCGCTACAGCTAAGATTGACCATAAACATGTGGAGCAACCAAATTTAAGTAGTAGATTTTGACAGTGAAAACTAAATGCCATTCTTAACTTTAAGTGGTTAAAACAACGCTCTGAATTTGATTGCATACTTCAAACTACAAAAGTTTCACTGTAAGTACAAGAAACAAATTTTGTGACATAGGAATATCAAAGTTGTTCGTGCGATTAATCATTTTTCTCTTGAAATTCAATGCAGAGTTCCCTCATCATCCAATGAATTTAACTATTGAATTGCTTGACAAATGTTCAACTTGTACACAGGTAAAAATGGTAAATCAATTCATCAAGTCTGCTCAAAACTTTTTAAAATTGAGACCTGCAGCATTCAGTTTCCATGCCATTGTATAAAAAAATCCAGAAAAGCCCATGAAATATGAAATTCTGGAGTTACAATGCAAGTTCTTAAAACTGAAATTAAAAAATTGAGAAATGTACTTTATTTGCCAATAAAATTCCAGTTATATAGCCAATAAACCAGAGCATGAAACTGTCTAAAGCACCCATTAATGAAGTTTTAATTTTTTTCCAGAACCCATAGTGGCTTATGTGCATAACGTCACAGACTTGAAATCAAGCGCAAACAACAACATCTACTTTAAAATGGATTTACAATCAGAACATTCTTTTATTCGCACTGTATGTTATTCACCCGATAAACATAAAACATTCAAATCAAGAGCAGAGAAGTCCTCACCTGCAATGATTTCAAACTATCAACGAAAAAGAAATAAGTACTCATCGGAAGACGAGGTTCATATTAACAAGCGATCAAAACTATGTGATCCACAAGAAAATGAAATCACATTTGATGTCAAACAACAACAATCCTTGTTTGATGATAGTGCATTTACATCTGTGCAAGAACTGTTACATGAGACTCGTCAAACAAAAGTAAATATCCAAGGCCGTGTCACCTTTAGAGGAACATCCGAAACCGTCATAACCAAACAGAAAACACTCAAAAATCAAGAAGCATTTGTAATAGATGAGACAGGATCAATCAGATTGGTCTTATGGGAAAGCGACATTGATAAAATTCAATCCAATCAGGTGTACCAGCTCATGAAAGTGAGAGTTAGATTTTACAACGATGCCCCATACGTCACCCTCAACATGCAATCAATCGTCAATCAAGCAGATTTAAATATTTCAAGGGAAGATGATGAAGGACTTATAGCCGAACATGAACTGAAAACTGTTAAAATGCCAGCAGAAGGACTTCAAAGTTTAACGAGGTATTTATCGTGCAATACCTGCAGGACAAGAGTTGAAGACACTAACCAAAAGAAAGTCAAGTGCTCACAATGTGGCCTACCACAATTGAAAACCAAATGCTCAACAAGGATATTTGCAAAAGCACAATTCAAAACAGAACAAGAAGAAACAGTTCTCTTAGTTCTCTTAAATGACAAACTGAAAGCATTATATGGATTGAACAAACAAGACAAATCCTTTGAAAAGCTGAATGATGACGAAATCGAAGATCTACTGCTCGAATGAGGGGGCACCATTGTTTACAACAACAAGAAAAGCGTAATCAAAATTGAAAGAAGCAACAACTAAATTTAATCTAAAAAATGTTAAAAACTGCTTTACTAGAACTGTAACGTGAAACACATCCTAAACAACAACAATGACTATTTCTATTGTTGGAAATATTATATAAAATTATGAAGTATTTTTTAAATAATTACCATGGTCATTTCTATTGTTGGAAGTTGTTACAGTTCTATCAGATGATTACATCAATAACTTTGATCAAATACAATGCATATCAAGTATCTTATTAATCATTACCATGGTCATTTCTAATGTTGGAAGTGGTTACAGTTTTATCAGATGATTACATAAATTAATTTGATCAAATAGTATTTCTATTGTTGGAAGTTATTACAGTTCTATCAGATGATTAAATCAATTACTTTCATCAAATACAATGTATATCAAGTATCTTTTTAATAATTACCATGGTCACTTCTATTGTTGGAAGTTGTTACAGTTTTTTCAGATGATTACATAAATTAATTTGATCAAATAGTATTTCTATTGTTGGAAGTTATTACAGTTTTATCAGATGAATACATAAATTACTTTGATCAAATAGTATTTCTATTGTTGGAAGTTGTTACAGTTTTATTTATTAGATCATTACATAAATTTTTTATAAAAATACAATTCATATCAAGTATCTTTCAGATCGTTACCATCAACTTTTCTATTGTTGTAAGTTATTACACTTATCTTAAATCATTACCATGATTATTTCTATTGTTGAAAGCAGTTGCAGGGTTTTTGGGGGGGTTGGATAAAAGTTATTAGTTTTCATAAGATAATTTCAATGATTTATGTTTTATCGATGTTATAAATATTTAAAAAGGATTTATTTAAAATAAATTGTTTTAAATCATAATATTTTGTATTTTCATTTGCAGTTGGCAAATTGGATCTCATTCGAAAAAAATCTTGGGTTTCGTAAGGACAATGAATAATGAATGTATCAAAAATTAATTTTCTAGCTTTTTTTCAGAAAAAAAACTAGCATGTTCAAAATGTTGTAAAACTTTCCATATTTATAAAAATTAAAACAAATTTCCAGATTTTATACACTTTGTTGTGCTTGACTTTCATTATAAATGAATTGTGTATTGCCATGACTAAGAGTTAGGGGACTCGAGCCCAGACCTCCAGGTATAAAGGTGGCTAACATTTATGACGATAAAGGCATAAATGCTTTTTGAAAGTTATTACTTATATTATAATATTTTTTGGAATACCCACCAATTACTGTATAAAAATTATTTGAAACAATTTGAAGCAAAAAATGAAAAATTAATGTATATTAATATTTAATTCGGTCATTTATTTTTTAACTAACCAATTTGCAAGCGCCAGTATAAACTTGCACTTCCCACCTACAAGGCAGCACTAAATTACCTATTAGGTAGACTAGTTTTAGATTGTTCAGTTTTAAAATATATCTTGTTACAACCGGCAAAACATTCACTACATGAAGAACGAGAGAAACACTTTTCCGCTGCGAAGGAAGTAATGTTGGCGAGCTGCCGGCGGGCGACGCGTGTGCCTACGAGTTTGAAAGTATCATTTGTCGGGCTATATGTTTTTGGGTGGTTTGATGCTGGTAATAAAGAACAGATACAGCCCCGAAAAGCATATTCTTTCTTGACTTAATATTTAACTTAAATTTTCGGCTTTGTATTTGTTCTATATTATTATTTTCTCTAATTTTCGGCGGCTAATGGCTTACGCTACTAAATTTTTCTAGCATTACCGTATTTGCTCGAATAAGCGCCGCCCTCGAATAAGCACCACATTCCCAGTGCGGCGCTTATTCGAGGAAATCCATATAACTAAAAAGACTACTGTAATGCGATTCTAAAACAGCATTGGTAATTTATTTTCATTAATGGCGATGTTCTTCAGTTCAAAATGATTATATTTTGACGCTCGTCCATTTAGTTCTCTCTCAAAAATTCTGGCATTTCTCAGTTCTGGTGTGAAGGCTGTGAATTTTGCCGGTACAACGAGCCCAACTTCCCTCTTTCTCTTCCCCGTTACTTGCGCGACTAGCTGATTTTCGGCGTTTGCTTGTAAGAAGTAGCTCAACAAGCGCGAAAATTTTAATAAGCGCCGAGGTGCTTATTCGAACAAATACGGTAACTGTCTTAGTCATTTGAGGAATATTGCAGCTACTTTCTGAAATAACGACATACTACTGATTTTTCCGTCTGAGCGGAGATTGCCTGAGTTTATTTTTTATTTTCGATCGTCAATGTGAAGCTTTTACATCCATTATAATTCTTTGTTTATCTGTTCAGGCAAATATGTCTTTTTCAGTCTATTTTGTGTGTGAAATCAACGATTTGTTGTCAGCAAATGGTGTGTAATAATAAAAACTGGTTCATTTTAACAAAAGCATATCTTGAAACGCATAGCAACATATGCCATTTACCCAGTATGCGAGATATAACAAGTTTATACATCATAACATAAGTTATGAACAAGGGTGATTTTTGCGCCGACCAATTTAACAATAACGGCCATATTGACATATTGAGTCAGCATGATTGCAGGACATATGACCATGTACCATCTACTAGAACCAAGTTAAGTGACTCAGTTCCCCCATGTGAGTTCATGCAGCTCAGTGGGTAGAGCATCTGACCGGCAATCAGAGGGTCATGGGTTCAGTTCCCGTCAGGGACTCAAAAAAAAAAATTTTTTTTCTCAGGAAGCTGCAGACAACTTTCAAGTTATTGAACATTTGCATCTCAGCTGCACCACTTATATAATTTAACAATAGTTTGTTGGGACTATTGTTTTCCATGCAGGAACACCCCATCAGCTTGGCAACGTTGGCCTCAGGTTACCGTTGGGACCTTCTTCCAGCCATTAAAAAAAAATTCGGCAACCATTTGAATAAACATGAAATAACTATAATTTATTCTGATTTGCTCACTGTAATGTAAATGTAACGAAAACAATGGCCATTCAGCGCAACGCTTTAATGTTACGTCACTATCAAATTGACCGTTTGGCCACGTGATAAACTGAGCATCATTCAAACCGATCAGTAGCGAAATTTCTGAAAAGAGAGGATAAGCAGAGGAACAAGACACGCCAGAATCCATTACTTAAATTATAAGATTTCAGTGGCTTTAAGCAACAATTATCCAAAATCCCGTGATTGGGTCGTGAGAAAACACGACCAAACCAATAGCGCCCGGTTTCAAAGGCATGCTTAATGTTTTTACTTGTGGAAATTAATAAATTTAGACAAGTAAAAATAAAAAATTATGGTTACCTTGTTTAAGCTTCCACAAAGGAGTTGAAATACCAAAATGTTGCTCCAGAACAAGCCAAAATGGTATTGTGTTCATAAAAATGACATTGTGTCAAAATGAACGCTGCGCTTGTAAATATGTGCTGATTTCTTCGTTTAATTCAACTGTTGTTCTTTTCACTCACTAGACAGTTTTTGTTTAATAATCAAAGTGGAACTGAATACCTCTATTAAAACACAGCTCACTATAAAAATCGTCCAAACATTTCACTTGAATTTCTTCTGCCATCGTTTAACACTGTCAACGCCGCAAGCAAAACACTGAGAGCCTGCGTCAGAATGACTACATTTCATAGACTAGAGCCTGGGGCGAGTTTTTGTTGGGCTACCAAGCCTTTCAGGTTGTTGGCCCACAGCGCAGCTTGGGCAGGGAAGAACAAACGAACTTTTGAAGAGGAAAATGGGCCCAGAAGAGCGGGGATCAAGAGAATTTTGCTGGTTGTCTTGTGTATTTTATTGTGGATATCGACGTGGGAATACTCACAGGTACAATTATTCAAAACATGAACAAATCAATCCTATTTGTATCAATGTAGACAGTTAAATTCTTTCATACGAAAACGAGTTTGTTCAATTTCCCGTCCCTCCGCCTCCCTTTGGTTCAAATTCCCAGCCCCCTGGGCACTTCCTGATGTCAAATTCCCGGCCCACGGGCAAAGGTTTCGTCAAATGCCCGGGGGTTGCCCGGGGGCATGTTGAAGTTTCGAATTGATCGATACATAAAGTTTTTAACCAACCAGTTACTGTAATCTATATATTGATGGTTTGAACCATTAAAACATTTTGGTGATTAAGTCAACAGTTTTCTTGGACCTCAGCAAAGCGTTCGATACAATCAGTCATCCAATACTCAAGTCCAAGTTAAAGCGCATTGGTATACGTGGAAAGTCCCTAAAGTGGTTCGAAATTTACATCAGTAACAGATCTCAAACAGTTTGTGTCAATGGAACCTTATCTGAAAGTCTTGATTTAACTCTTGGCGTACCTCAAGGCTCAGTCTCAGGACCCCTATTATTTATAATTTACATAAATGATCTTCTCACATGCCTTGAACACAGTAAAGTTGTGTTATATGCAGATGATACTGCTTTATTTTTTGCTGCTAAGGATGTGTATAGTATTGAATGTGTTCTTCAAGCCGAACTGAATAAGCTTAGCAACTGGTTTAACGATAACGAATTGATAGTCAACAGTA